>JASTWL010000583.1:0-112510 GCA_035220575.1 Temnothorax rugatulus
GTTCCGGTTTATCTAAAACACTTTTCGAATAGTCTTAGCATGCCGAAGCATTTTCTAAAGAGTTCCCAACACTAGCAATGTTGTATGATTATTTAAAAATTAATACCTCCCGAAAACCGAGTAATTAGAGAGAAAGAGTGATATACTGTACGAAAGGTCGCAGTTCCGGTTTATCTAAATATTTTTCGAATAGTTCTTAGCATGCCGAAGCATTTTCTAAAGAGTTCCCGACACTAGCAATGTTGTATGATTGTTTAAATATTAACACCGCTCGAAAATCGATATTTAGAGAGAATAGGGTGATATGCTGTACAAAATGTCGCAGTTCCGGTTTATCTAAAATCTTTTCGAATAGTTCTGAACATACTGAAACATTTTCTAAAGAATTCCCGACACTAGCAATGTTGTATGATTTTTTAATAAATTAATACCGCCCGAGAGCCGAGTATTTAGAGAGAATAGGGTGATATGCTGTACGAAATGTCGCAGTTCCCGTTTATCTAAAATATTTTTGAATAGTTCTGAACATACTGAAGCATTTTCTAAGAGTTCCCGACACTAGCAATGTTGTATGATTGTTTAAAAAATTAATACCTCCCGAAAACCGAGTAATTAGAGAGAAAGAGTGATATGCTGTACGAAATGTCGCAGTTCCCGTTTATCTAAAATATTTTTCGAATAGTTCTGACATACTGAAGCATTTTCTAAAGAGTTCCCGACACTAGCAATGTTGTATGATTGTTTAAAAAATTAATACCTCCCGAAAACCGAGTAATTAGAGAGAAAGAGTGATATGTTGTACGAAAGGTCGCAGTTCCGGTTTATCTAAAATATTTTTCGAACAGTTCTGAACATACTGAAGCATTTTCTAAAGAGTTCCTGACACTAGCAATGTTGTATGATTTTTTAATAAATTAATACCGCCCGAAAAGCGAGTATTTAGAGAGAATAGGGTGATATGCTGTAGAAAATGCTTCAGTATGTTCAGAACTATTCGAAAAAAATTTTAGATAAACCGGAATTGCGTCATTTCGTACAGCATATCACCATATTCTCTAAATACTCGGTTTCTCGGGCGGTATTAATTTTTTAAAAATCATACAACATTGCTAGTGTCGGGACTTTTAGAAAATGTTTCAGTATGTTCAGAACTATTCGAAAAATATTTTAGATAAACCGGAACTGCGACATTCGTACAGCATATCACCCTTTCTCTCTAAATACTCGGTTTTCGAGCGGTATTAATTTTTTAAACAATCATGCAACATTGCTAGTGTCGGGAACTCTTTAGAAATGCTTCAGTATGCTCAGAACTATTCGAAAATATTTTAGATAAACCGGAACTGCGACATTTCGTACAGCATATCACCTATTATCTCTAAATACTCGGTTTTCGGGAGGTATTATTTTTTAAAAATCATACAACATTGCTAGTGTCGGGAACTCTTTAGAAAATGCTTCAGTATGTTCAGAACTATTCGAAAAATATTTTAGATAAACCGGAACTGCGACATTTCGTACAGCATATCACCCTATTCTCTCTAAATACTCGGTTTTCGAGCGGTATTAATTTTTTAAACAATCATGCAACATTGCTAGTGTCGGGAACTCTTTAGAAAATGCTTCAGTATGCTCAGAACTATTCGAAAAATATTTTAGATAAACCGGAACTGCGACATTTCGTACAGCATATCACTTTTTCTCTCTAAATACTCGGTTTTTGAGCGGTATTAATTTTTTAAACAATCATACAACATTGCTAGTGTCGGGAACTCTTTAGAAAATGCTTTCAGTATGCTCAGAACTATTCGAAAAATATTTTAGATAAACCGGAACTGCGACATTTCGTACAGCATATCACCCTATTCTCTCTAAATACTCGGTTTTCGAGCGGTATTAATTTTTTAAACAATCATGCAACATTGCTAGTGTCGGGAACTCTTTAGAAAATGCTTTCAGTATGCTCAGAACTATTCGAAAAATATTTTAGATAAACCGGAACTGCGACATTTCGTACGCATATCACCCTTTCTCTCTGAATACTCGGTTTTCGAGCGGTATTAATTTTTTAAACAATCATGCAACATTGCTAATGTCGGGAACTCTTTAGAAAATGTTTCAGTATGTTCAGAACTATTCGAAAAATATTTTAGATAAACCGGAACTGCGACATTTCGTACAGCATATCACCCTATTCTCTCTAAATACTCGGTTTTCGAGCGGTATTAATTTTTTAAACAATCATGCAACATTGCTAGTGTCGGGAACTCTTTAGAAAATGCTTCAGTATGTTCAGAACTATTCGAAAAATATTTTAGATAAACCGGAACTGCGACATTTCGTACAGCATATCACTTTCTCTCTCTAAATACTCGGTTTTCGAGCGATATTAATTTTTTAAACAATCATACAACATTGCTAGTGTCGGGAACTTTTTAGAAAATGCTTCAGTATGCTCAGAACTATTCGAAAAATATTTTAGATAAACCGGAACTGCGACATTTCGTACAGCATATCACCCTATTCTCTCTAAATACTCGGTTTTCGAGCGGTATTAATTTTTTAAACAATCATGCAACATTGCTAGTGTCGGGAACTCTTTAGAAAATGCTTCAGTATGCTCAGAACTATTCGAAAAATATTTTAGATAAACCGGAACTGCGACATTTCGTACAGCATATCACCCTTTCTCTCTAAATACTCGGTTTTCGAGCGGTATTAATTTTTTAAACAATCATGCAACATTGCTAATGTCGGGAACTCTTTAGAAAATGTTTCAGTATGTTCAGAACTATTCGAAAAATATTTTAGATAAACCGGAACTGCGACATTTCGTACAGCATATCACCCTTTCTCTCTAAATACTCGGTTTTCGAGCGGTATTAATTTTTTAAACAATCATACAACATTGCTAATGTCGGGAACTCTTTAGAAAATGTTTCAGTATGCTTCAGAACTATTCGAAAAATATTTTAGATAAACCGGAACTGCGACATTTCGTACAGCATATCACTTCTCTCTCTAAATACTCGGTTTTCGAGCGATATTAATTTTTTAAACAATCATACAACATTGCTAGTGTCGGGAACTTTTTAGAAAATGCTTCAGTATGCTCAGAACTATTCGAAAAATATTTTAGATAAACCGGAACTGCGACATTTCGTACAGCATATCACCCTATTCTCTCTAAATACTCGGTTTTCGAGCGGTATTAATTTTTTAAACAATCATGCAACATTGCTAGTGTCGGGAACTCTTTAGAAAATGCTTCAGTATGCTCAGAACTATTCGAAAAATATTTTAGATAAACCGGAACTGCGACATTTCGTACAGCGTATCACCCTTTCTCTCTAAATACTCGGTTTTCGAGCGGTATTAATTTTTTAAACAATCATGCAACATTGCTAATGTCGGGAACTCTTTAGAAAATGTTTCAGTATGTTCAGAACTATTCGAAAAATATTTTAGATAAACCGGAACTGCGACATTTCGTACAGCATATCACCCTTTCTCTCTGAATACTCGGTTTTCGAGCGGTATTAATTTTTTAAACAATCATGCAACATTGCTAATGTCGGGAACTCTTTAGAAAATGTTTCAGTATGTTCAGAACTATTCGAAAAATATTTTAGATAAACCGGAACTGCGACATTTCGTACAGCATATCACTTTTTCTCTCTAATACTCGGTTTTCGAGCGGTATTAATTTTTTAAACAATCATGCAACATTGCTAATGTCGGGAACTCTTTAGAAAATGCTTTCAGTATGTTCAGAACTATTCGAAAAATATTTTAGATAAACCGGAACTGCGACATTTCGTACAGCATATCACCCTTTCTCTCTAAATACTCGGTTTTCGAGCGGTATTAATTTTTTAAACAATCATGCAACATTGCTAATGTCGGGAACTCTTTAGAAAATGTTTCAGTATGTTCAGAACTATTCGAAAAATATTTTAGATAAACCGGAACTGCGACATTTCGTACAGCATATCACCCTATTCTCTCTAAATACTCGGTTTTCGAGCGGTATTAATTTTTTAAACAATCATGCAACATTGCTAATGTCGGGAACTCTTTAGAAAATGTTTCAGTATGTTCAGAACTATTCGAAAAATATTTTAGATAAACCGGAACTGCGACATTTCGTACAGCATATCACCCTTTCTCTCTAAATACTCGGTTTTCGAGCGATATTAATTTTTTAAACAATCATACAACATTGCTAGTGTCGGGAACTCTTTAGAAAATGCTTCAGTATGCTCAGAACTATTCGAAAAATATTTTAGATAAACCGGAACTGCGACATTTCGTACAGCATATCACCCTTTCTCTCTAAATACTCGGTTTTCGAGCGGTATTAATTTTTTAAACAATCATGCAACATTGCTAATGTCGGGAACTCTTTAGAAAATGTTTCAGTATGTTCAGAACTATTCGAAAAATATTTTAGATAAACCGGAACTGCGACATTTCGTACAGCATATCACCCTATTCTCTCTAAATACTCGGTTTTCGAGCGGTATTAATTTTTTAAACAATCATGCAACATTGCTAGTGTCGGGAACTCTTTAGAAAATGCTTCAGTATGCTCAGAACTATTCGAAAAATATTTTAGATAAACCGGAACTGCGACATTTCGTACAGCATATCACCCTATTCTCTCTAAATACTCGGTTTTCGAGCGGTATTAATTTTTTAAACAATCATGCAACATTGCTAATGTCGGGAACTCTTTAGAAAATGCTTCAGTATGTTCAGAACTATTCGAAAAATATTTTAGATAAACCGGAACTGCGACATTTCGTACAGCATATCACCCTTTCTCTCTAAATACTCGGTTTTCGATCGGTATTAATTTTTTAAACAATCATGCAACATTGCTAATGTCGGGAACTCTTTAGAAAATGTTTCAGTATGTTCAGAACTATTCGAAAAATATTTTAGATAAACCGGAACTGCGACATTTCGTACAGCATATCACCCTTTCTCTTTAAATACTCGGTTTTCGAGCGATATTAATTTTTTAAACAATCATACAGCATTGCTAGTGTCGGGAACTCTTTAGAAAATGCTTCAGTATGCTCAGAACTATTCGAAAAATATTTTAGATAAACCGGAACTGCGACATTTCGTACAGCATATCACTTTTTCTCTCTAAATACTCGGTTTTCGAGCGGTATTAATTTTTTAAACAATCATGCAACATTGCTAGTGTCGGGAACTTTTTAGAAAATGCTTCAGTATGCTCAGAACTATTTGAAAAATATTTTAGATAAACTGGAACTCCGAGATTTCTTCGATATCTCACTCTATGCTACGGAAAACTAGCAGATAATTTTTTCAATCTACTGTTTTTTGGGTAAAATCACCAGAACTATTACTAAAAAGTATCAAGAACTATAGAACTCGACTGCATGCGACAAGAACTCTCTTTTATTTTTGATCTGCTAGAAAATGATCTGCTACGGGAAGTTAGCAGATCATTTTTTCGATCAAGTGTTTTTTGGGTAAAATCACCAGAACTATTACTAAAAAGTATCAGGAACTATAGAACTCAACTGCATGCGACAAGAACTCCCTTTTATTTTTGATCTGCTGGAAAATGATATGCCAACTTCACAGACATTCGTGTTACAAGGTCAGGAAAAGCGTTTCTTAGGCGTTTCCAAACCGTTTGCGTAAACGTCCTACAATTCGCCGCATTGAAAAAGTGTTTGCTGAACAGAAGGAAAACGCTTGTCTTACGACGTTGGGATAAGCATTTGCTAAACGTTTGAAAAGTCTGACAGCAAACTCTCTGGACGAAAGTGAATTAGCGTTTATTAAACGTGCTCTGAAAAGCGTCTTCTCAGCATTGCAGAACTTTCACGAAACGTTATATATAGCGTTTGATAAACGTTTTGAAAGCGTTCAAAACTCAACGGCGTTGTGTAAGCGTTCTTACAAAGTTTGAAAGCGTATAAACTCTTAAAAAACCTTTATCGAATGGTTGTCAACGCTTTATAAAACTTCTTATTTTCGCCAGGGAAGGGCTCCGCCTGTGGCTTGAAATACATTAATGCATGCTTCGCTGAATACCATTTGCCTGACAGCGGTTTAATTAAATAGCATTTGTCTAAGAAAATAGTATTTGCTTAGGAAAATAGAATTTGACTAGGAAAATAACATTTGAACACAAAAATAAATGGGCGAAAGCCATTTGACCAGGCAGATAGCATTTGCCTAGTCAAAAGCTATTTTTCTAAAATAACTATTTGCCTACGATATATGCATTAAATGGAGGGGTTAAAGCCATAGTGGTGTAAGTCAATTTTTTGGACCACTTTTTTTTCTTCTTTTTTCAACATATCTGCATGTGTAGACTGCATCTATGAACTTAACTCGATAGGTTAAAAAAAGTGACTTACACCACTATGGCTTTAATCCCTCCAAATATACTCGCTATTAAATATGTATATGTGTACGTAGATATTATATTATATCGGAAATATAAAAGAATTATATCGGGAATGTCTGTGGAGTAAATGAGATTTCTTTAAATTTATCGAATGAGATTCTATCCATTAATATTTTTTACCACTAAATCATAATTTTTTCTAAAGATATGATTAATTGATCGCAAGCATTATATGTCGCATATAATGCTTATTACGCACGAGACATATAACTATATGATATCTTATCTACTTTAGCATTTGTCTTCGATTACAATTCTTCTGTCATAATCAAAATGTACAAGTTTTTTATTTGCGAGCTACGACTTGAAGAGATATGACAAAAATAGTTATTATACAGAAAGTTATTTATAAGAAAGTTTTTAAGAAGGTTTATTAGTTGTAATCTTGCCTGTCATATTTTTACGAATAAGTTACGAACTACCGAAATAATTTAAATCATTGTTTTCTAGAAATTTATGTATAATTTGTGCAAATAAGAATTTATAAAATTTTCTAGAAATAAAAAATATTAAAGAAAAATTTTGTAAAATTAACTTGTGGAAATATATCTTTTATAATATAAATTGTACAATACTTATTCTGTGTACAAAGTGTATAGACATCATTTTATAAAAATATAATATCAGTTTTAATTACGACGTAGTTGGAGAATAAGTAAAATTTTGCTATTTTTGTAGATAATACTTTATTATTGGGAACATAACTAATAAAAATCATGTAAAACTATTTGTTTTGCTAATAAAATTCGTTCAGGAATTTAAGAAAAAAATAATAAAATAATTATTCTTACTTAATTTATTAAGGTAGAACATATTCTCATAATTCACATTTTGTAAAAGATTTTACAGTAATATTTTTATCTCGTTATTAACGGTACTATTATAATAATAAATATTTGATCCCACATAGAATAAAATATTGTACATATGCATTATACAACTTTAATAAAAATTATATATGTTTATCGACATAAAATAGAGCAGTATTACAACACTATTGGTCAGTCAGTTATAAATATGACATCATAGAATGTCATAAATTAATTCTAAACATAGAACTACGTTTATATTAAATAATTACAAGTATTATTAATTAATTCAGAACTACCTTTTATTCACTTTGATTTAAGTACAAAGCACTTAATTTTCGATTCTTTAAGTATCATGAATGAAATTTAAGGCAATAAAAAGTAAGAATAAATTCAAAAAAATAATTATTCGCCAGTGATAAAATAATAGAACAAAAATATTAATCGGCCTAACTGGCAGTAATTTATTAATGTCAACGACGTTTCGACCTCTACTTTGGGTCCTTATCAAGTTATTTAACAATGCTGGAACAACATAAATTGCCGATAATACACATGCAAATTGATAAATAGTGGTAAAAAGTACAATTATTCAACTTACATAAATCATTGTGCGTCAGAAATTGGAAAATTCTTTGTCGTCATTATTGTGTGGACGGACGGAGGAACAAAGGAAATATAAACTTCGAGAGGCATGACCGCCCGAAGAACAAATGGTACATACGTCACAAATAATATAATCAACGAATACATTAAATAACATAGAAGGTGATGTTTAGAGCGAGAATATTATTCGATTGTAAACCAATGGCAGATTTTCCGTGTCTTTCTGCGAGTTAATAGCGTCTGTATGCTTTTTAATAAACAGCATTTCCGAAATTTCGCGTTTTTTGAGATTCTGTTCTTTATGTAAAATTTTGACATCTTGCCATTTGAAGTTATGATCGAAATCCATTCTGTGTTTGCTGACCACCGAGTGCTGATTGGAATAAATAATTAATTCCTGATATTTTAAATATTTTTTCAAGAATGGACGATAAGTTACTATAATTAAAAAATTAAAATTCTAAATTACATAATACAAATACACATGTATATACTTAAGGATGTTGAAGCGTTATGCCTAAACAACTCTTTGAATCCAAATCCAAATAAATTCTATAGATTTTATCAAAAAAAATTCTGTCAAAGTTTGAGGGTTTAAAAAGCTTATGTCATTGAAAAAATTAAATAATAAAATTACACGTAGTTTTATGAAAAAAAGGGAAAATTATTATATCTTAATAAAAAATAATGAACAAAAAAAAATTTTTGAAAGCAGAACGAGACTGCATAATTATCCATATCAATTTTCAGCTTTATTAGGAAACCCGGTTTTTTATGTGTTTTTTACTGTTTTTTATTTGGTTAATAATGTTTTTTAATAATGTAGTGTTACTCATTCTGCTTGTAAAATTTTATTTTTAAAATTATTTTTAAAACGAATCATTTTTAAAATTATTTTTCACTGATTGTGAGATGTAATAATTTTTTTCCATTTTCCACAAGACTACGTATAATTTTATTATTTAATTTTTTCAATAACATAAGCTTCCTAAAGCCTCAAACTTTGACAGAATTTTTTTATAATAAAATTTACAGGATCTATTTGGATTCAAAGAGTTTTCATTATTTTAGTCGTAACGCATCAACATCCTTAATATTTATTTTATTCTCTTTACTTGCTTCATATTATTCATATTCATTTTAGATATGTATATAAAAACATATCATCTTGAATATGCTACTAATGTACTTTATTATAAAATTTTGTTATTATTGATACATTATATTAAACTAATCTTTTTTTATTATAAAATGTATTATGTTATATATTATATTAATTACAGTGCCATATTGCAGCACTACGAGGTAAACTAAAAAATAGTTGAAAAGATTTATAGATCGTTTATATCAAGAGACACGGTAGTGTCTCACGCCAAGTACACGCGGAGCGCGGAGCGAGACCGACCGTGACTCTTTTACGCGACGCGACGGGTCGCGAGTACTCGAGATGTTGAGATCTCATATAACGAGTGAACGGATCAAGTTCTATCAATATATACGACACATTTATTATTCCATATTAATCTTTTCATTTATTTTATTGCAAATCATAGTCAAAAAATCTAGTAAAAAGTTTATTAATAATAAGTGGAAGTTTTTATTATCTAAGACTGTTCAAGTCATTTTAATGATCAAACAGAACATTATAAAAGCGAATGAATAGTCAGTAGATCAGTAGAACTGATCAGTCACTCGCAAGCTTTAATATAAGAATTTTTATTTATCAGATCACACTTTTAGTAATGATTAAATTTGTAACAATATAATATCTTTAAAATAGTTAGAAATTAAATAAATTTTTGCTGAG
Organism: Temnothorax rugatulus; assembly: GCA_035220575.1. Taxonomy (NCBI): domain Eukaryota; kingdom Metazoa; phylum Arthropoda; class Insecta; order Hymenoptera; family Formicidae; genus Temnothorax; species Temnothorax rugatulus. Next base: position 9,683 of record JASTWL010000583.1, read on the forward strand.
TTTATAGGTTTGTTATGTAAGAGAGAACCGGGCCAAAGTCAACACTATTTTTTCAAAGGTAATTTTTAACAATTAATTAAAATTTTGAAGCGAATTCAATGGTACATATTTAAAGAGTGTTCCTTCAGGTACAAAATTACTTAAAGAAGTTTTGCTGTACGTTGCTTAGTTTCGCCTCCAGGAAAGGAAAAGTGACGTGAAGACAAATTTTCAAATTGAAAATTGCCGGGCAAACTCGACACTTTGCCTGATCGACACAATTTGATCTAAAACTTATTTTTTATTGTCTGAAAATGAAAATACATTGTTTATCGTGTATTTAGAAAGTACAAAAATTCGGAATAAAGTAAAACAATTATTGGAAATAATGAGAAAAAAAATTGTTGAACTTCCACAATTATCTTTATCTAAACTCATGTCTGAAAAATAATTAATTCAGGTAAACTCGCGATCGGACGTGCGTACACATTTGTCATGAGCCATACGGCTGCATGACAAGCATCGTTTGTTATTGGGAGCCGATGAAATGGCGTGATGTCGACTTTGCCCCGAACGTCGTTTTTCACTTTTGTCACTCCAAAAACATAAAAATTTTAAAAATATGCAAAAACTATTATCGGATTCGTATATAGAGCATCGAATTTCCCATCAAAATCACATATTGGCAGATTTTCTCAAGAGTAAAGCTCGATGAAAGAGTAGAAATTTTCGAGAGATCAGAAAAATTACTTTTCACCATTAAAAACGCTTATGTCTCGCTAAAAATTACACCATAACTCAGAATGTCACCAAATTCCGTTGACAGTACTGGCACATAAAGACGCATTTACAATAGGAAAGGCAAGTTTCAAGATAGATTTAAATTGGCAAAAAGCCTAGTGTCAAGTTTGCCCCGGTGTCGAGTTTGCCCCGGTCTCCTCTACATATTTTATTTAAATAAAAAATACATTATATCTCTTTAAAGATTATAGTGATAAAGTATGTACATATAACGCATTTCAATGTACTTTCTATTTACCAAACATTTAATATGATTGTAATGTAAATTTGTCCTGAAGTAAATAATACATATTTAGTGATTTGTGTGATTTAAGAACTAAAAGAAGATAGCAGAAGGAAACGAAACTTGATTATACTGGCTAATTATTTCGTCAACAAACGATGATCACTATTATATTGTTATCATTTATCCTTATTCTATTAATGTATAATTATTATGTGCATCATGGAAAAAACGGGCAACTTATCAATCTTATACCAGGACCACCAGGCCGTCTGATTCTTGGAAATATATTGGATATCCTTGTTTCACAAGGTAAGTTAAAATTTCTTGAAAACCGATAACATTGATTTTTTGATCGTTGAAGTTGTTTTAGAAACAGTAGAATACATTAAATGCAATACATGTTTGTATTATTGATAAAGTTAATTATATATTTATAACATTTCTGTGGATTTTCATAATAATCGTATATCTACATATGTTTTCTTAGAAGAACTATGGAAGCTGCAGAATACTCTACGTAATCAGTATTATCCCATTTATAAAATTTGGGCATTCTTTATTCCTGCAGTAGTCATCCAACACCCGGATGATTTAGAGGTAATAAAATATAAAAAAAATTATTCTGCTTTTTTAAGTAGGTATAGATAAATTAACGATGAGATGCTTATTTTTTTACGTTTTTCATTTTGCAAAAATACTTGTTTTAGTCAAAAATCTGAAATAATTGATTATTTAAAACACTTTTGAAATTAATTAATTGATTATCTAATGGCGTCTGAATTAAATAATACTTAATTTAATACCTTCTGTAATTTCAGACAATATTAAGTAACACAAAACACATCGAAAAGAGTCTTCTTTATGATATTTTACATCCTTGGCTTGGTACAAGTCTTCTCACTAGTGCAGGTAACATAATAATATTAACATAAATAATGATGTGTTATATTAAGTTCTGTTTTTTATTAAATTTTGTTTTAAGTTTCAATTTTGTTGATGACAAAATAAGCCTCTGCAATTAAATTTAAAAACCCGGGAAAAAAAGATTATATATAATTATATATAAATATATATGATTATACATGAATTTTGTCTCTATATGATCATAGAGGAAAGTACCCGATTATGAGATACTATATCTATTTTGTGTGATTGCCGGAAGTCTATGGGCAGAATTGAAAAATATAGTAGGTCATTTTGAAGGGAATTTAATAAGCTTTAAGATGCTGAAATGTAAAATTTAATTTAAATATTGATTTTTCTGAAAATTAGAAAAATGTAAAAAATGAGCTTTCAAAAAAATCGAAAAAGTGTGCTCCTAATATGAGAGACCCCGGGAAATCGCTAATAAAGTGCAAAATACATCATATTGCAATTACAAAATTTTATTTAAAGTTTTTAAAAGACAAATGTAATGGAGAAGCATATTTGCAACAATCGTAAACCCATTTATACTCAATATTGTACCTAATTTTTCCCCTCCACCCTTCTCCCTTAAATCAAGGTCAGCACAGTCTTATAAATTCGTATAAACCTTCCCTTAACGTTAATATAGTATTTTCTCTTCTTTTATTACTATAAAATAACTTTCATACTCCAGCAACCCAGGAGTACCCTGAGTATCTCATGTTACGAGCACCACGCCTTGCGGTTTTACGATCACCAAATCTAATCTCTACAATTGAGCAACTCAAGATATCCCGTATTTTCCCATTAATACGACTTTACTCTATCGCTGCATGCAGAATTTATTGCCAAATATTTATTAATTATATAATAAACAAGGTTTAAAGACTCATATTCATGACACTTGACAACATCTAATTTCACAATTTCTTTCTCTGCAACGACTACACGCACGATCAAACAATGAATTTTCCACTAAATAGGTTTTACTCCAAGGGCAATAAGTTCATGGTGGAACCAACAGATAGGGCCTATTAGTTTAGCAGAAACCTCGCTGTCGCATATTAGGAGCCTATCTCATAATAGGGGACTTTCCTCTATATAATTATATATAACCATATATAATCATATATGAACATATATAATGATATTATATAATCATATAGGGTTATATATACTTCCATATAAATCTTATATGGATCCATATATGAGTGCATATATGATCTATTGTTCATATCTAGTTATATTTGGAATTATATATGCCCATATATAATCATATATGGACCCATATATAATTTCATATAAGGACCAAATTTCATATATAATCACATATAATCATATACATATATTTATATATAATTATATATAATTATATATAATCTTTTTTTCCCGGGTAGTATAGGGGAAAACGGACCAACGCGTAATACCGGTCAGTTAAGTGTCTAGAAAATGGAGAGAAGAAATTGGTTTTTAAATTATTTTGCCATTTCTCCACTTCTTAACAAATTCAATCATATTAAGAAGCCATTCTTTTCAATATTTGTTATTACACGCTGTAATTACTTCAGTGCGTGAAATTCCTGTAATATGTTATACACGTCTAATCATGAATGTGAAATCCACTACACGTGTAATCCACTATATGTGTAATATACTACACGTGTGGTGAGTGACTTGTGTAGTAGACTACACGTGTAATCCACTACATGTGTAATATACTACACGTATGGTAAGTGACTTGTGTAGTAGACTACACATGTAATCTACAAAATGTGTAATACCCCACTCGGCATGTTATGTTGCTGAAATATTGAAATATTCGGAAATGATGCAGAAATATTTCGTTAACATTTCATTTGTAACTATGCATCTGAAATATTTCAGAAATGTACCTGCAACATGTTTTTTTATAATATTGCATTAACAATATTTCTGAAATCTTTCAGAAAGTTGTTTACAATATTTGCAAGTTTCTGTAATATTGCAAAAAAATGAAGCAATTGCAACATTTCAGGAATATTTCTGAAACATTATAAAAGTAATATTACGTTTGCATTGCATGAATAATATTTCTGTAACGTATCAAACGCAACATTGCATTTAAAGTATTTCTGAAAAATTTCTGAAAGATTGCGTAGGTAATGAAAAATTAAATTGCAGGCAGTGAATTTCTACAATATTGCAGAAGAAATATTGCAGATGTAATGGTTTAGAAACATTTCTGATACATGATAAAACTATTATTACGTTTACATTGTACGCGTTATATTTTTGAATGTTTCACATACAACATTGCATTTGTAATATTTCTGAAAAGTTGCTGGCAGACTTTAGAACTTATAATGAAATGGAAGTTTTAATCGATCTCTTTAGGGTTACAATTTTCATCCATCACTACCCTTAACCTCTCATTTAACCCTTTGAACCAACGGCTTAATGTCTCTTTTCCGAAAGACGGAGCCCAGTTTGTTCCGCACAAGAGCCTATCTTGTACGGAGGGCGCAGCTTTTGGAAAATAAAATCCATGTTTACATGCTCTAGTGGACTCGAACTGGTTCTTCAGATTACGAGTCTGGCGCTCTACCTCTAGACCACTGCCGCCTACTTTAGAACTTATAAAAAATTAAATTTATTATTATATAATTATTTCATTTTATTGCATTTTTTCTCTTTTATTAAGAATTTTGTGATATTCCAAATTTTGTCATATGGCATTTTTAATATAAAATATAAAATATTTAATAATATTTAATATAAAATAATATTTGACGCTGACTGGCAAAAAAGATTTATTCGTATATCTGTATTGTTAATATTGTTATGCGATAGCTTTATGCTCACCAAAATAAGCAAGTATAAGAAAGAAAGAAGCGTCAGAGTCAGAGGATCATCACTATCCTGTTCGATCATCGATGTCAAGCAACGAGGTGCCGGTATACTACTTGGATGGGTGACACCGGTTCGGACAAACGCGCGGCGGCTATACGCACATGGCTTAATATATTTGTTTTGTTCCGGTAACGAAATATTTCATTTTTCACATATCAACAAATAGTTTTTGCGTCAGTAACAAAATTTTGTTTGCTAATACAAAACATTTTTTTCAGTGTAAAATGTATTTGAAATATCTCTGAAGTGTTTCTGCAATATTTCGTAGATATGTTTCAGAAATATTTCAGTAATATTACCGAAATATTGCCGAAATCTTTCAGCAAAGTTGCATTTGAAATAATTGTGCCGATTGAAACATTGCAGAAATGTTGCAGAAACGGTCGTGAAATATTTCTGAAATATTGATGAAAGGTGTAATATTTCAAATGGAATTTTGCAGAAATGTTTCTGAAATATTACATGCCGAGTGGGACACTACTACACGCGTGTATTAAACGTAATGCTACCAGTAATCCATGAAATTTGAAATAGCGAGTCTTATCATATATATATATGATGCCATAAGAAAGATTTGCTTATTTTAACCTGATGAGGTCCCGATCATTATTTATTAGGGATTCCATAAGAAAGGTTTCTCCTTATTTTTATCTAGTGAGGCCCTTGTAAGGATTTGATAAAGATGTTTTAACTTTATAAATATACTTTTTTCATAAATATATTTACGAACACAAAATTTCATAATGAGCCGGCACTGGTTTCTGACATTCACCCGACATTAAGAAATATTATATCATATATCCAATTCAAAATTTTATTACTCTTCTTAAACTGAATTTGTTTCTTAAGATGATTTTTGAAAAATTATATATTTGCGCTGGTTATGACATATGTAGACTATATATAACGCTTACATCAAATTAAGAAGTAGTCTACCACGTAAGGCAGTTGGCTCACGATGCAGAGGTCCCGAGGTCCCGAGTTCGAATCCCACCAAGGTAAGTGTGTTTTTCAAATACGAGAAAATATTTATAATCATAGACTGCATCTTAAGAAACAAATTTAGTTAAAAAATAGTAATGAAATTTCGAAATAAATAATTTCTTTATATTATCCTGTAATCTCGGCAAGATATTACAGGCTATTTTCCTGTAATATTTTCCTGTAATCCGAGCGTATAGTGCGAAAATATTACAGTATATTACAATACTTCAGTCTGTAATTTCGTGTAATACTTTTATATAGTTTCTGTAATATAATTTTCTGTAATCCGCTGTAGTTTCTTTCCGTAAGGGTAGTATCTTAAGACATTACTTAAGACGGTTTTGAAATAAGAACCGACTATAAATACCGGTGATTGGCTCATAACATCTTAAGATCGTATTTAAGATGGTCTTAAATAAAACCGACTGTGAATACCGGCCTAAGTAGTTGTACTTATTTTTACGGAGCCATGATATTGACTATAGTTTATAGATTGTGTTTCAGTTTTTGTTTTGAAAACTTAATATCTTCGCGATTAATCTTTAAATGAGATATACGTGCTTGGTCAATTGTTTATTACAGACAGATGTATGTCTATCAATTTTTTTCTTGCAAGAAGGTTAACATTTTGATTATGAAAGAATTTTCACAAATATCAAAATAAGATATTTTTTTTAAATTATCTCTGATACACTATAGATTATTGCTTAATAAACCTTATATTTTCTTATCGGACGCAATGTGATGTCACGGCTCGTTCTTTGCACGCGTTAATCCCGTGGTCGTCGTCAGTACGTTCCGCGTACACGTTAACGGTTTCCTACGCCTTTGTATGCCACGTTAACAAATACACTGTGTGAATAGTACTTCGTCGTTGGCGGTCATTGTACCCGTTCCATCTCTTCTTTTCTTGTCCTCTTACCTCCTGTCTCATACGAGAGGTCTGCTCGTCAATACTCCTCGTCCTCGCCGTTTCCGTTACCGTGGCTACGACCTTTCCGATGCGATTCGCGTTTTTTTTTTGCTTAAGCAATAATCAAAATATCTAAATACCCTTATGGAAAAATACACTCAACTTTTGGTGTTAACCGTTAAAAAAACACCAAAGAAAAACCCTTAAAGTTGGGTGTGATTTCGGACCGCCAATTGAAGGTTAACCATCATTTGAAGGTTAACCTTCAATTGATGACATTTTTTTGCTTAAGCAATAATCAAAATATCTAAATACCCTTATGGAAAAATACACTCAACTTTTGGTGTTAACCGTTAAAAAAACACCAAAGAAAAACCCTTAAAGTTGGGTGTGATTTCGGACCGCCAATTGAAGGTTAACCATCATTTGAAGGTTAACCTTCAATTGACGATCCAAAAATCACACCAACTTTAAGGGTTTTTCTTTGGTGTTTTTTTAACGGTTAAACACCAACAGTTGAGTGTATTTTTCCGTAAGGGTACAGCGTGGTCACTCATCCGAGTCAGTACCGCACCTAATATCGCTTGACATCGATGATCGAACGGACTAGTGGCGATCCTTTGATTCTGACGCTTCCTTGTTACTTATACTCCTATATAACATATCTTTATAGCGTTCAAAAATCGTGTATTGATAATAACTACCCAGATAACAAAATGCCCGCAAAGTGAGCTCACGACGCGTGCACGTCGTGCGGATAATTTGCACGGCGTGAACTCATGGTGCTAGACAGATGCGTCCTCAAATGATGCTCATATGACTCGCACGCGTGAGTGCCGCATGCATGCGGGTCATACACAAAAGAAAAAAAATAATCTGTCATTTAGTGGCTCCCGCTTGATTTTAGAGGATTTTCCTCTGAAATACGGTCTCAAGATATTTTAAAATCTAGAGGAATATCCTCTAACCATGAGACACTAGACTTAAGATTGCAGTTCTCTTAATACTAGAGGACACTGATTTCCGATATTCACCCGGCATAAAAAAACTTTTTTTCGAAATTTTATTACTATTTTATAACTAAATTTGTTTTTTAAGATGCAATCTATGATTATAAATATTTTATCGTATTTGAAAATACACATTTACCTTGGTGGGATTCGAACTCGGGACCTCTGGATCGTGAGCCAACTGCCTTACGTGGTAGACTACTTCCTAATTTGATGTAAGTGTTATATATAGTCTACATATGTCATAACCAGCGCAAATATATAATTTTTCAAAAATCATCTTAAGAAACAAATTCAGTTTAAAAAGAGTAATAAAATTTTGAATTGGATATATGATATAATATTTCTTAATGTCGAGTGAATGTCAGAAACCGGTGCCGGCTCATTATGAAATTTTGTGTTCGTAAATATATTTATGAAAAAAGTATATTTATAAAGTTAAAACATTCTTATCAAATCCTTACAAGGACCTCATTAGACAAAAATAAGAAAACCTTTCTTATGGCATCCCTAGTAAATAAATATCGGGACCTTATCCGGCCCTGTAGCCCTAATAATAAGTATTTTTATGAAGTTAAAACACCTTATCAAAACAATTCCGTTTAAAAGATAATAAAATTTGAATTGTATATAGAATAATATTTCTTAATGTCGGGTGAATGTCAGAAACCAGTGCCGGCTCATTATGAAATTTTGTGTTCGTAAATATATTTATGAAAATAGTATATTTATAAAGTTAAAACGTTAAAACATTCTTATCAAATCCTTACAAGGGCCTCAATAGACAAAAATAAGAAAACCTTTCTTATGGCATCCTTAATAAATAATGATCGGGACCTCATCAGGTTAAAATAAGGAAATCTTTCTTATGGCATCCCTAATAACTAATGATCGGGGCCTTATGTTATGTAAGGCCATCCCTAACAAATTTCTATACGGGCGTCTCGTATGGTGGCGTACGCATCGCGTAGCTAATAAGACGATCGTCTTTTAACTTTAACGCGCGCGCCGCAAATATCTAGCATATCCTCTTATTTTAAGAGGCTATTCGGATTACTATAGTAGAATTTGCTGTAGAGGAATTTACTCTTGATTATAGCTTACGCATCCACTCTTTTATAAAGTAATACGTATTACTTAAAAAAGGATATTCTTCATGTAAGATTTTTTGCTTAGAGGAACTGCTAAGAGGAATTCCCCACTTATCAGTAGAATATTTTTTTTTGGGTGAACTGCCTTACGTGGTAGACTACTTCCTAATTTGATGTAAGTGTTATATATAGTCTACATATGTCATAACCAACGCAAATATATAATTTTTCAAAAATCATCTTAAGAAACAAATTCAGTTTAAAAAGAGTAATAAAATTTTGAATTGGATATATGATATAATATTTCTTAATGTCGAGTGAATGTCAGAAACCGGTGCCGGCTCATTATGAAATTTTGTGTTCGTAAATATATTTATGAAAAAAGTATATTTATAAAGTTAAAACATTCTTATCAAATCCTTACAAGGACCTCATTAGACAAAAATAAGAAAACCTTTCTTATGGCATCCCTAGTAAATAAATGATCGGGACCTTATCCGGTTAGCCCTAATAAATAAGTATTTATGAAGTTAAAACATCCTTATCAAATCCTTATAATATATTTATGAAAAAAGTATATTTATAAAGTTAAAACATTCTTCCCACTCGGCATGTAATATTTCAGAAACATTTCTGCAAAATTCCATTTGAAATATTACAACTTTCATCAATATTTCAGAAATATTTCACGACCGTTTCTGCAACATTTCTGCAATGTTTCAATCGGCACAATTATTTCAAATGCAACTTTGCTGAAAGATTTCGGCAATATTTCGGTAATATTACTGAAATATTTCTGCAATGTATCTACGAAATATTGCAGAAACACATCAGAGATATTTCAAATATATTTTACACTGAGAAAAATGTTTTGTATTAGCAAACAAAATTTTGTTACTGACGCAAAAACTATTTGTTGATATGTGAAAAATGAAATATTTTGTTACTGGAACAAAAAAAAAATATATATTAAGCCATGTGCGTATAGCCGCCGCGCATTTGTCCGAAGAAATCCGCTCTCTCAGCCGGTCACCCATCCAAGTAGTATACCGGCGCCTTGTTGCTTGACATCGATGATCGAACAGGGTAGTGATGATCCTCTGACTCTGACGCTTCTTTCTTTCTTATACTTGCTTATTTTGGTGAGCATAAAGCTATCGCATAACAATATTAACAATACAGATATACGAATAAATATTTTTTGCCAGTCAGTGTGGAATATCATTTTATATTAAATATTATTAAATATTTTATATTTTATATTAAAAATGCCATATGACAAAATTTGGAATATGAGAAAATTCTTAATAAAAGAAAAGATGCAATAAAATGCAATATTATATAATAATAAATTTAATTTTTTATAAGTACTAAAGTCTGTCAGCAACTTTTCGGAAATATTACAAATGCAATGTTGTATGTAAAACATTCAAAAATATAACGCGTGCAATGTAAACGTAATAATTTTATCATGTATCAGAAATGTTTCTAAACCATTACATCTGCAATATTGTAGAAATTCACTGCCTGCAATTCAATTTTTCATTACCTGCGCAATCTTTCAGAAATTTTTCAGAAATATTTTAAATGCAATGTTGCGTTTGATATGTTACAGAAATATTATTCGTGCAATGCAAACGTAATATTACTTTTATAATGTTTCAGAAATATTTCTGAAATATTGCATTTGCTACATTTTTTTGCAATATTACAGAAACTTACATATATTGTAAACAACTTTCTGAAAGATTTCAGAAATATTGTTAATGCAATATTATAAAAAACATGATGCAGGTACATTTCTGAAATATTTAGATGCATAGTTACTAATGAAATGTTAACGAAATATTTCTGCACCATTTCCGAATATTTCAATATTTCAGCAACATAACATGCCGAGTGGGTTATCAAATCCTTAAGGGCCTTATTAGATAAAAATAAGGAAACCTTTCTTATGGAATCCCTAATAAATAATGATCGGGACCTCATCAGGTTAAAATAAGGAAATCTTTCTTATGGCATCCCTAAACTAATGATCGGGGCCTTATGTTATGTAAGGCCATCCCTAACAAATTTCTACACGGGCGTCTCGTGTGGTGACGTACGCATCGCGTAGCTAATAAGACAGTTGTTTTTTAACAAATGCGAGTGCCACTAATAGCATATCCTCTTATTTTAAGAGGCTATTGGATTATTATAGTAGAATTTGCTATAGAGGAATTTACTCTTGATTATAGTTCACGCATCCACTCTTTTATAAAGTAATACGTATTACTTGAAGAAAAATATTCTTCATGTAAGATTTTTTGCTTACCCGGGAAAAAAAGATTATATATAATTATATATAATTATATATAAATATATATGATTATATGTGATTATATATGAAATTTGGTGCTTCATATAAAATTATATATGGGTCCATATATCATTATATATGGGCATATATAATTCCAAATATAACTAGATATGAACAATAGATCATATATGTACTCATGTATGGATACATATAAGATTCATATGGAAGTATATATAACCGTATATGATTATTTATGATTATATTTAATTATACAGACGATTAAAATATATTTAAATATATATAAATGTTTCATATACAATTTGACATAATTATATATGAGTTCATATAATTTATATATAAATTATATATAAGAAGCATTTATCCATGTAGATTATATATGATTATATATAATCATATATAAACTTTAAGTTCGGATTATCCAATAGATGGGATTCGATAGGATTCGTTTCTCGTATTTAAAATTTGACGAACAGTGATATAAGAAAGGTATCAAGAGACACGGCACTGTCTCACGTCAAGCTGTGTCAAGTTATATTATATGGAATAAATCATTTCACTTTTGATTCTACAGCTTTTGAAAAAATATATATCTTAATTTATCAATGCTTTATTATCAAAGTTAACAGTTCCTTTTTAATATATATTGACTATATATGGTCATATATAATTATATATATTTACATATATATAATATCATTATATATGTTCATATATGCTTATATATAATTATATATAATTATATATGATCATATAGAGACAAAATTCATATATAATTGTATTATATATAATCATATATAATTATATATAATTATTTTTTCCCGGGTAGAGGAAGTGCCAAGAGGAATTCCCTATTTATCAGTAGAATATTTTTTTTGATCGTAAAAGATCGCACTATGCCATCACGTGTGTGTTCACTATGCCATCACGTGTGCGTAATCACTATGCCATCACGTGTGCGTAAACACTGTACCATCACACGTGTAATCACACGTGATGGCATAGTGCGACCTTCTATGCGCGCACGTATGCCAAAATCACTTCGTGAAGCGAGCATGATGCGTTCGTGCATGCACGGTGTGATAATTACGCCGTGAAGGTAATATGACCTCGCACGAATTGTTATCTGGGTAGTAAATATTAAAAATAATAATGCAATTACAATTAATGTACAATAATTATTAATATAAAATTCGTTTATTTAACATAATATAATATTAATATAATAACGTTAACAGCATGCATGAGACCGCCTAAAGACGCTACCTGACAAAATAAAGAATTGATTTAATGAATTGAAAAATAATTAAGAATCACATTTAAAGAAACATAAATCTAAAAAAAAATATATTCTTTATGTATGTGTGTGCATATATGTTCACGGAGTAAATTATAGTACTATATTATCAATACTCGATTAATAATAATAATAAGGGCCGTCAATTGACACTTAACGAAGATTAACACAATAACATTTTAACGACACCCAACGATAAAGGGATCATGGCGACATTGATTAAATCGACATAGAACATTAAAGGTTAACACCCTGTTAACACCAAACCAATATCCAACGATGAGGATCAATCTCCAACCTACACTAAACATTAAGCTTAATTCCCAACCTACACTTATCATTAAGAATAAACTCCCAATATATGATACACTCATCATTGAGGATTAAATCCACAACTTACCTAAACCTTAATGGCCAACACTCAATCTACACCTAAATTTAAGAGTTGACACTTAACTTTGATGGCAAACACTAAACTTACGCCCAAATTTGAGTGTCAACTCGTGTAAGTTTAGTGTTAACTTTGGGTGTTAACCATTGAAGTTGAGTGTATTTTTTCATAAGGGTATAACAGCGGGGTTGATTCCCAGACAGCACCATGTCCAAAATCGGGACATAAAACGTCTTTTAGACGTATTTCAGTCACCTTTTGTAAGACGTCTAAAAGATGTCTAAAAGATGTCTTATGTCCCGATTTTGGACTTGCGTGCTGTCTGGGTTGTGACGGGGCAGGTTACAGCTTTCTACTTATAATTTCGACTAACTCCGTTGATGTAATACATAACCTTGGCGCAACAGTGGCAGATATTTTGATCTTATTTCATCTTAAGATTTCACCGCTAACGTCTCTTATTACGTATCAGAACCAGTCAACACGAAAAATCAGTTGTATTATTACAATTTTGTACTTAACAATGTAAATGTAATATAACACATGTTGTTACATGTTGTTATTTCTCTTTATTAAATATTTTATACTTTGAAAACTGGATTTTTTTACAATTTAATCCAGTAGGGGAGAGTTGGCAATTACCGCGCGGTTGACAATTCCGCGCCATTGTTTATCTCAATAACTATTTGTATTACGCGCCTACAATAATGTTAATATCATAGAGTAACACGAAATACCCCCCCCCCCCCCCGCATGCGCCGTCAATGCGTTCCGGCCGTCCATGTAAACACAGTGCGCTCTGGAAGCTTCTCTGCTTGCTCGTTGCAATTTTGCTGGTAGTTTCGATAAGAGGTGAATAACATAATATTTTCATTAGAGAAATAATTCTGACGGATTTGATAAGCTGAAACACTATAAAATTAGGTTGCAAAGTGATTTTAGAAACACGCGTTTCTTTCCTATATATTTTAAGGTTATAAAGTGAAATGATTGAGTTTGATAATTTCGCGCCCAAGGTATAATACTCATAGGTATAACAATAACCGTGTGTTAAGAGTTACCAAGACTGTTTAGTTTACAATGTAAGGTGCTTACAGAAAAGATCGTTGCTTAAGTTTTGATTTAAATTTATAATGATCGTTATTTGTTAACGCATTCACTTATTTTTATATGTAGGTACCTACTAGACGATATTAATGCATAAATATAAAAAAAAACATTTTGTTATTGTGTTCTACTTCATGTCACACTGGTTGAAGCCAGAGTAATTTTTATAGGTACGGTTTTATTAAACTGGGCACGATTTTATCAGACCTGGTCACGATATTATCAGACCAGTTTGATAATACCGCGTTTTCTCATTTTTTGGAAAATTATTAATATTTCAGTTTGTGTTTAACTTTCAACATTATTGGTATGATATATGGATAACCAAATAAATGACCTATCTAAAACTGCACAGTTTGTTTTTTTGAAGCATTTCTGAGCTTAGATATATGCTTCGGTTCTTAGGGGCTCGGTAATTGCCAACTCTCCCCTACTGTAACAATTTACCCCACATATAAAGCTAGTTGTTACAAATGTAGTCGCCTTATAATTTTTATTAGTGCAACAAAATTAATTATACTATTCAGTTAAAAAAATTATTTTTGTAATGTATAAGTATGCGGCAATTGAAAAATTCTTTTGCGGTTTGTATTCCATTTATTAGTTATATGTAAAAAATCATTAAAAAGAGTGTTTCAACTAGCCCCAATCTCCCCTACCTCAATACACCAAAAAAAAAAAAAAAATAATAATTTTAGTTTTAGCGGAATCCTCTAAATCTTAGAGGATTTTATTCTTATATATGGCCTCAAGAGAAATCCTTTAAAATCAAGAGGAAAATATTCTAAGCACAATATTCTTACAATTAGAGGAATTTCGTCTTGCATCTATAGTACGATCTTGTTATTCTTAATATCAATTTTTTCTTGTTAACAAACCAAACAAATAATTTGTTGCGTTAATGCAAACAAATTTTTGAATTTTGCTTTCTCTATAATACATTTGCTTAAACGAAGGCCCCGGATGAGGAGCACACTTCGTGATCAAAAAGGGTTATGTCAGAGGCCCTGCTAGTGAGCATGCACTGACTGGCGAACTTAAGAACGCTGGAGAAACCCTGCCGAGCTGCCCTAGATATAGGAGTCGATGTTGAATCTTAATTACGCAAAAGGACACTGGCGATGCGCCGCGTAGCGGGCGCGAGCCGAACTCTCTCGCCGCGCGCGGCCCGTCGTACAGCCCGCGCTTCAAGTAAACATATTCCCTCTTAATACAAGAGGAAAACCGTTAGAATAATATGTAATAGATTCTTGATAAATAGTCCACTTTATTGACAGAGAAATACGCTTTCTGTAAAAGTTTTCGCTTAGAATATGGGATTACAGAAAATTTCACTTTGTAAATAGAATACTTTTTTTTGGGTGTACACTCATGCCGTCTATATTTATTCTTATGACTACCTAATCCTCTCTATGTACCAATAATTTCTCACGCACTTTACCCTTTCTACAGCACGTTACCTTTAACATTATTCTATTCGTCATTCCATACACTTTCCAATATTTTCTCTTAATTCTACCCTTTAACCACAGATAAATGACATCATGCTTTGTGTAAAAAAAAAACATCTATCAACTTCTAAAATTATCCATACAAATCTTATCTCCTGATCTCCATATTCTCTCAGCTGTAATCTTATTTTTTCCTACGTAATACTTTAATGTAATCCTTATACCCGAAACGTTTATTATTTTCGACTACAATTGGCAAGTATGTACAAAAAACGTTACAACGTTTCGGCCCTTCGGATTGGGCCCTTTTCAAGCATCTGGTGCATTAATCTTAGTCACGAACAGACACATCTATATTTACGAGGATTTTACCCGAAATAGTCATAAAAACCGATGCATGAGTCCGTACCGGTAGAAAATTCGTTTCGTATGAGGATAGCGACGCGCGACATACTGTGGAGCGCCGCACAACACATGCTTACGTACCGGAGTTCAAAGGTGTTACACCTTTGAACTCCGGTACGTAAGCATGTGTTGTGCGGCGCTCCACAGTATGTCGCGCGTCGCTATCCTCATACGAAACGAATTTTCTACCGGTACGGACTCATGCATCGGTTTTTATGACTATTTCGGGTAAAATCCTCGTAAATATAGATGTGTCTGTTCGTGACTAAGATTAATGCACCTTTGAACACCTTTGAACTCCGGTACGTAAGCATGTGTTGTGCGGCGCTCCACAGTATGTCGCGCGTCGCTATCCTCATACGAAACGAATTTTCTACCGGTACGGACTCATGCATCGGTTTTTATGACTATTTCGGGTAAAATCCTCGTAAATATAGATGTGTCTGTTCGTGACTAAGATTAATGCACCAGATGCTTGAAAAGGGCCCAATCCGAAGGGCCGAAACGTTGTAACGTTTTTTGTACATACTTGCCAATTGTAGTCGAAAATAATAAACGTTTCGGGTTTAATTTTCATTGGCGGAACAAACAATCGATTTCTGTAATCCTTATAATTTCCATGATTTTATACTATTGTTATGCCTTCGACGCGGACTCGGAACTCGCGCACTCGCGGAACATACACAAACCATATTATAATTGAATTTCTGTATTTTTTCTATATATTTTATCTCCCATTAAGGTAAATGCACCTACTTGTGACCATCTAAGATTCTCGCATGAATTAATAAGATAGGAAAAATACTAAAGTATTCGAATCAAGAAGCAACCCAGTGAAAACAGCCTAGTCAAAATGACGTCAATATGACGTCAAAACTGTCGTTTGTCGTCATTGTGTCAAAAGAATAGACCAATATGACGAAAAATTGACACCATGTAGATTGACGTTGTGCGTGATGAAACATTATAGGGAAAGGTGGAAATGAATTTTTAGATAATATAATTGAGTGTTATGCGGGAAAAACTCGATTAATCACGTTGACATCAAAATGACATCAAAATGACATCAAAATGACATCAAAATGACTACATTACCCACACAGCAAAATATCCCGGCGAAAGCCACACGCCGCAAGGGAACTTAGAAAGCTTTTACTCGGGCTGCGCCGAAGGTAACGACCACGACGCGAAAGCAACACGCCGCAAGGGGACTTAGAAAACTTTTGCTCGGGCTGCGCCGGAGGTAACGACCGCGGCGCGAAAGCAACATGTCGTAAAGGGACTTAGAAAATTTTCGCTCTAACAAGCGCTAGTAACATGCGCATACATGCGCCAGTACCTTCTCGTAAGCAAAAATCCTTACGCACTAGGGCTGGTATTCATAATCAGATCTTATTTCAAGACCGTCTTAAGTATTATCTTAAGATGCTAATACGGCTCTGTGATTGGTTTATGACGTCTTAAGATTGTACTTAAGACGGTCTTAAATATAAGAACCGACTATGAATACCGGCCTAGGATAAAAGGCGAGCTTGTAAGATCTTGGCTCTAATATTTTTTGTGATATCTCCGAGAAATTATACAGTGCAGAGATGGCAAAATGCACTAGTACATTTTATGTTCTTTCTGAGACAGAAACTGGATCAGAATTATGTTTTGTTATGTGGGTAATAATGAGACAATTTGATCTACTCAGTTATTTTCTTAAAAGGGATCTCCGACGTTGTTTTTTGTAGTGTGTATTTCGATATATATATATTTCGAACGTTTGGAGCTTCCGTGATCGCGTTTATTATGGTATTATTGAAGACCTTATACTGTATGAAGGTCTTTAATAATATCAAAAATTTCTCATATTTTCTGAGAAATTTTACAAGAATTGAGACTTATAAAAAATTATTAAAAAATATATATAATTTCTCAGATACTTTCAGAAATAGTTATTGGATAAAGATTTTTAAAATATTTCAGTATCCGTATGTATGAACATTTTTAATAAATTGCACATATTTTCTCATATTTATAATCAGATTTCTACAGAGATATGTTAGCGAAAGATATTTAATTTTTTTTCTAAAAAACGTTGATTTGAAACGTTAATTTGATTTTAGTTTTGCATTTATTACTGTAGAGGGAATTATTTTGATGTCACTTTGAAATCAAACAGACATGTCATGTTGACATCAAACAGACATCAAAATGACAGCCATCAAGGTATGGGACGTTTTGCAGTCATGATGCCATCATTTTACCATCATTTTGATCACTCCTTTTGACATCATACCCCTCATCAATTTGATGGCAATTTGACATCACTTTGACTAGGTTGTTTTCGCTGGGAATTATACCGAACTCAAGATTAATCATTTTTGTATCAAAAAACTTGTTTTACTCGAGTTTTAAACATAATCTAATAAATATTAAAAGAGAAAATGCATACTATGTAAATGGATGCATTAGTGACTGCTTGATTTAATTTTAGATGTATCGATCAGTGATCGTCGTTTCGGTTCAATTAGTGGTATATTTTGTATTTAATAAAGAAATCACTCACTAATTGAATAAGTAAGTAAACAAGTATTTTGAAGCCGTGGTCACAAATTAGCATAAAATCGGTATAAATCGATATAAAACACACGATGTATCAGTTAACTCAGAGTGACAGCGTTGTCGCTAGAGTTTTCTCTCGAGCATACATTGAATATTTTTCCGTTTATTCGTACAAATGCAATTCACACCCATCTAGAAGCGTATGGAGATGAGTAATAATTATGTTTTTTTTTTAAGCAGCGAAATTTACTGCTATGACTAGTTTTCTTGAGTCTGTCACTGATGAATCCATACGTGTTTTGTTGCACCGCTTTATAACGTTCGCCTATATACTCAAAACTATCAACGTTTCTCGGAACCCACGAATAGCACAACACTCTTTAATCGTTCACTGATAGTTTTGCGCACACTATAATAGTTCTCCAACGCTTGTTTTTGACGACGTAACAAAACTGTGACTGTGTCGTGACAAACGTTAGATCTACTATCGCCATCGGTAAACATGCTCTCGATCTGCCACTGGTACCGACACGAGCGCCTTACATCACATTTTCACGAGTATTTGTTAGTCAAATATCACTAAAACCATATATCAAATCGTGGCATATTAATCGCAAAACATGATAAACATGAAAAACATGATAAATATGCTTTTCGAAGATGAATTACTTAAAACTTCTAACTAGTTTAATAAAAGTCCGCGAGTGGTCACATATGATCCCTAACAGCACGATATATTGCAGCAACATTGCAGCAATATTGCCACATTACACTCGCAGCGTAAAATTGCAACAACATTGCAACAATATTGAAATACAAGTAATATTGCTGCAAGGTGGCTCTGCAACATATTAAAAGACATATATATACATATACGTACGTATATTATATATTATATGTACCAATTTAGTAGAATGCATTTACGTATTGCTTCTATGTATGTATAATAGATATACATATAATAGATATAATGTCAATATTAAAAATTTGTGTAGCTATATACTCTTTTTAAACTGAATTTGTTTCTTAAGATGATTTTTGAAAAATTATATATTTGCGCTGGTTGTGACATATGTAGACTATATATAACACTTACATCAAATTAAGAAGTAGTCTACCACGTAAGGCATTTGCCTCACGATCCAGAGGTTCCGAGGTCCCGAGTTCGAATCCCACCAAGGTAAGTGTGTTTTTTAAATACGAGAAAATATTTATAATCATAGACTGCATCTTAAAAAACAAATTTAGTTATAAAATAGTAATAAAATTTCGAAAAAAATAATTGTTTTTTTATGCCGGGTGAATATCGGAAATCAGTGTCCTCTAGCATTAAGAGGACTGCAATCTTAAGTCTAGTGTCTCATGGTTAGAGGACATTTCTCTAGATTTTAAAATATCTTCTTAAGACCGTATTTCAGAGGAAAATCCTGTAAAATCAAGCAGGAGTCACTAAATGACAGAATATTTTTTTTGGGTAAATATTTGTTCAATGTAGTGCCACAACATTGCTGCAACATTGCCGCAATATATCGTGCTGTTAGGGTTATTATGACCTGTCGTCCTGGGTTATGCCAAGAGTAGGAATATAACACTCATATACTCGAATTTTTCTTGTTTGACTGACGGTAGCTCAAAAACTGTCCATTATTTAGCTTTAAGCCCATTACATTTTTTATTTAGTAGGTTATAACCCACATAGCACGTAATATTACAGAAATATTACAGTAATATTGCAATATATTCGAAATATTACGTATTACAATAAAATATTACAGAAATATTACTGACGTATTAGACGTTTTTGAATAATATTGAAATATTACAGTAATATTGCTGCAATATATTGTTGAAATATAATACTTTAAGTAGCAAAATAATGTCAAATGACATTTCAATGACATCTTATTGACGTCATTAAGACATTATTATGGTATCACACAATCATACGTATTGCACAGATAATATATACCAGTTAAAAAATTTTGGATTAAAGAAAGAAAAATCTGAATCAAAAATGATGGAAAATGTGGTGGAATCAAAAGAGACTGTATTTTCGGGGAATAAAAGTGATTAAGAAAAATTTTATAAGTGATATTTAATTTTATAACTTGTTATTTGTTTTGTAATAATAAAAGATAATTATATGTACAATTAATTTTTAATTAAGAGCCAGTAAGTAAATTAATAATAAAATAAATGGATAAATTTTGGAATTTATATTTCTTATATAATCAATATTGAATTTTTCAAATTACGAGTTTGTCACACGGATAAACAGAACGTTTCTGTGTGCGTAAGTGGAGGGAAGAACGCTAGAGTGTGCGGCTATGCGCTTGCTCGCAGCACCGACCCCCACCATTCCCGGTCTTCTCTCGCTGTCTCTCGCATAGCTACATGGGACCACGCAATCACGTAGTACGACACCGCACAGGAACAATCGTTTTAATTTCAGGTAATTTTTCTTTATTTAATAAATATTATTTACATAAATATTTCTAAAATTATTTTTGCATAATTACCACTAATACTTTTGTACATAATATATTTGACGATTTGTCGTTAAATCCAAAAATAGAGATTACGTGGCATTATCTGCAAAAACCACGTTAATATCATAAAAATCATTTCAATGATCATCTTAAAATACATATAATTGTCTTTGTAACCTTATTGAACGAGTCTCTAATGGGATTATTTATTAATGGCTTCATACTTCAATCTTGATGCTAACTTAATCTCAAAGTTTTTAACAGTTTAATCCAACTGGAGCCCTCAGTTGGAGATACGTGATAAAAATATGCCTATCCCAAATCTCCTAAAAGCAGTTTAACCATTAATTACGTGATTTAATCATTATTTAACCATTTATGTGATTTTATAATAATTATTGTTCTTATGCTATATGTTACAGTATTGCTTTCCATCAGTGGATGTTCATGCAGAGTAGCACCAAGTAGTTTGATAGAAGAGCAAAAGATTTATTTATTAGATACATAAGTAAGAAAAAAAGTTAAATTGATATATATATATATATATATATATATATATATATATATATAAACCATGCTTTCCAATATTAATCGCCAATACTGAAAATCCGAAGTATACGTGTAACATTAAGGGGATCCTGCAGCCGTATGATTTACCGACATTATCGTTTTTAGATGGATCTTTTAATTGGCTTTATAGAATTGCAAAAATCTTTTACAGAATTAAAGTACGCATAAAAATCTAACTACACAAACGCGATTTTATATCAAAAACACCAAAAAATTAAAAATATTACTTATTTGGGCACATACAGCTGTCACCTGACAACAATATTTGGTTAAAACAAAAATTCTGCAGTTTATACATACATAATGTTTGTCACCTCCCCTTAGGAAAACATGTAGGAATAATATCGTGCAAGTAGAAGTAAGATTCACACACACACACACAATACGTACAAAAAAAGATCCATCTAAATTTTATTTTAGTAATGCAAATACGGATGCAGAATGACAAGAAGAGCAGTGTAGCGTGCACCTGTTGTTGCCAGATCTTGTCAGAGACGGCGCTGCAATCGCAGCCAGGGCCGCACGGACTGGATCGTCTAAAAAGACGCAGACCTTGTATATTTAGAGAGCGTAAAATAGTGATTACTGCCCTGAGATAAATCGATAATATGAAAAACGCGGTTTAGAACCGGGATTAGAAATGTCGACATTATCAACATTTTTAGTTCCGCTTGGGATGGCGTTGTATTCGCGTTCGAGTTCGCCTGTCACTGCAGGATCCCCTTAACAGATTTTCAGTATAGATAGTGAATATCGGAACACAGATTCATACTTAACCTACTTTTATGTTTAAAATATATAATTAGATGTAAATAATAATTACTGTTTTTGTATTATGTTGCAGTGTTACTTGCTTTCCATTAGTGGAAGTTCACGCAGAGCAGCACCAAGCAGTTTGATTTCTATCACACTCTTCTGAGCGAAAGCTTTATTTATTAGATACATAAGTAAGAAAAAGTTAAATAAACTGCGTTCCAATAGTTAAATAAACTACTTGGCATAAACTGCGTTTCAATATTAATATTTAGTACTGAAAATCTAAAATGTATGTATAACATTAACCATAGATTTTCAGTATAAACAGTGAATATCGGAACACAGATTCATACTTAACCCCGTACTCTTATGTTTGAATATATAATTATGTACGAAATAAACATGGTGATTTATTTCGTGTGCTAATCATCTCCGCTATAATTATCTCAGAAAGTATTAATTTATTGGAAAAATGTTTCAGATAAAAATTGGAGGGTTCAAGGAGGACCAACAGATAATTTTATTAGATTTTGGGTCCAGGACCTGTGTTAAACCCAGTAGGATTCAAGCCAAATTATTTAAATAGAAACCCCCTTTTTATTGCATCATCTTTTTCTACTAATTAATATGAACAACTTTTGTCTGAAACATTTTTTTATTTGCCTTATACTTTTTGAGATATTCGAGGAAAACTTGGTAATTTTTTCAATATTTAGCTTACAATATCTCAATAAACGTTTGTCGAAGGGAAAAGTGGTACAGGACTTTTTGACTTGATTTGGTCTCAAGAATATATTGTTGCAATAGTATTTCAATTTCTTTAAATAATTGTGTACACATGAAAGCTCCAAGGAAATGTATACACAAATAATTAAAGAAATTGGAGTATTATTGTAATAGCATATTCTTGAGACCATATCAAGTCAAAAAGTCTTGTATCATTTTTCCCTCCGACAAATATTTATCAAGATATTATAAGCTAAATATTAAAAAAAAATTACCAAATTTTTCTTCAATATCTCAAAAAGTATAAGGCAAATAAAAAATGTTTCAGACAAAAGTTGTTTATATTAATTAGTAGAAATAGATAATATAATAAAAAATGGAAGTTTTTATTTAAAAACTTGCACCCTACTGGGCTCAACGTGGGTCGCGAACCCAAAATCTAATAAGATCATCCATTATTTCTCTTTGAACCCTCCAACTTTTATCTGAAATATTTTTCCAATAAACCAATACTTTCTGAGATAATTAGCGGAGATAATTGGTACACAAAATAAAACTCACCCTGTGTAATCAGATATAAATAATAATTACAGTTTTTGTATTATGTTATAGTGTTACGTCACTCTTTATCAGTAGAAATGCATACGGTGCAGAGTAGCAGTTTTGAAGAAGAAAAAGAGAAAGATAATATCAAAATTATTTTAATATTGTATGTAATAATACTATTAAAAATAATTGAATAAAATTTAATAAAAATTATTAAAATGGTTTCATTCCTAGCAATATTATACAAATATCACCCAAATATTACAGTAATATTACAGTAACCTGTGATTCATTTTTTCGGACATTTTAATATTACTGAGATATTTCAGTAATATTACTGTAATATTTCTGATATATTTCATTGTAATATTGCAATGAAAAAATAATATTGCTGTAATATTACTGAAATATTATGTGCTATGTGGGAAGCTATAACATATTAAGAAATTAGCCGATTTTACTGGGATCCCATTTCCTATATAATTAGTGCCAGGTCCGAAATAATCAATAATCATTAAAAATCGATGAATTTAAAATTAAATAACAAAATATATATCTGACCGTAATATTTGTTTCACATCGTTATCTCACAATTATGCATTATGTTGTTTATGTTTTAGGCACCAAGTGGCATCCACGACGAAAAATCTTAACCCCCACATTTCATTTTAATATATTGCAGCAGTTTGTTGAGATTTTGATCGAGGAAGGCGAAAGCATGACCAAGTCTTTAAAAAATACAGGAGGCATCGTTGTGAAAGATTTAGTACCATTTTTTAGTGAACATACGTTGAATGCAATATGCGGTATGATATGCTTACAACTATACATTTTAAACTGTACATTTTAACTGTATATTTTATTCCCATTGACAAATAATATTAGACCAAATTTTAATTTTCTTATTATATATTGATATTACTATAGAGGCCCTTTTTGAGATAACTTGAAACCTATTAAAGTTAACTAAATTCAGTTTCCATTAAGTTTTAACGCCAAATGTTTGTTATAAGGTGTTCCTAACAAAGTTCGTTTATCTATAGTAAGTTTAATGTTATATTAATTTTTTCAAAGGGTGGGCAATGCGGACCATCTTATTAATTTTAGAAAAAAAAACTTTTTTTTTGTATTTTGATGCATATTAATGATTAAATAGTCTATGATAATTATTATATTATTTATTTATTATATTATAATTTATCAAGAAAAATGCTTACACACAAGGCAAACAATAACATCACTTGGAACGAAAAACTCGAACAACAAAGAAACAAGAAACAAATCGCATACGAGAAATGGCTCAGTTCGAAGAATCCTGAGGACAAAACAATATATAAGCAAGAACAGATCAAATATAGAAGTGCCATAAAAAAGAACAAGAACGATACTTGGGAGAGGAAATGTAAGGAGGTGGACTGCTACATAGGAGAAACAAAATTATCGGAAGCCTGGAAACTGATCCGAACTCTAAAAACGGACAACATAAACAAAATAAACATCCAGCCGAACCAGATAAACGCATAGAAACAGCACTACTCGGAACAACTTAAAGAAGACAGGACAATATACCTTACAAACTCCCCAAAAACATATCAAAAGTTCAAGAGCAACATATTGATATTGATGAAGGAATGATGTGGAAAGCTATAAAATCCATGAAGAACGCCAAAGCGAGCGGACCAGAAGGAATTCCTGCTGAATTGGTAAAATGTGGGACTCAAAACTTTCCTTAGAGAACTCTTTACAAGATATCTAAATGCAGAAAGGATCCCCAGGGCATGGAAAGAAGTCTGGATTACCCCCGATCCATAAAAAAGGGAAAAGAGACGACTGCTCAAACTACAGATGCATATCTGTCACAAGCACTATGAGTCGACTGTACGGGAAAGTACTTTGAAACATCATAGAAGAAGAATATGGTCCCCAAGAAATTGAAGAACAAGCAGGATTCCGAACGGGTCGCTCGTGTCTGGACCACATCTTCAGTTTGGCTCAGCTCAACGAAAAGAAAGTCGCGATCAACGGAGAGATCTTCATGCTGTTTGTTGATCTAACTAAGGCCTATGATACTGTCCCTGTGCAAAAACTCTGGCAAGTACTAGTGTTACGTCCAACCCCGGGATTAGGAAGGAAAAAACTGGGAAGCGAAGGAAAGGCTAACCAGAAGGGTCGGGGTAAGGAAGGACGCAACTAGACGCTCAAGACTGTCGCTCGCAGGTACACTCTCTGAGGCGCGTGGCGCGAGCCGAACGCACTTTCGAAGGCTCAAGAAGGGTCAACGTCCGTAGGGACGGTAGGACGCCTTCTGTGAGCGATGCGATCGTCGGTCCTCTTTCGAGTCAGGGAATTTAATCCCTTTAACTCAGGATCGGACCTCGTGCGATTTCGGGAGGTGAAACGAGTAGTGGAGAGGTCTTAAGTTACGAATAAATGGAAAACATATATTTAATATAAACAAAACATTTATTATAAAATTAAGTTAATTAAACTATCGACATTACAAATTAGTGTGAGGAAATTAAACGCGAAAAAGAATTAGAGTAGATTTGAGTGTAAGATATATGTGTAAGGTGTATGTTTGTGTGCATTGTTCGCGGGTGTTACAAAGGTGCGAGGGTGATCGAGCAGGATCTTTAAGGGAAACCTATTTAGAAATGGATATCCTGCCCGTTATTGTTACAATCAGTTTAAGAACGGGGTTACATGAAATTAACCAATATGTGTGTGTGCGGGGTGTGAGTATATGTGTGTGTGGTATTAAATTAAATCAAACATACAAAAACATAGTAAATGATAAATAAATTAAATTTATTTTAACCGATTCTGTGGGTTAATCTAGTCATCTAGTGTGATAAGCTCGGGTTCGTCTATTTCTCCGAGAATCCCAACGGTCGAGGCGGTTGAGGGGGTCGGGGATGGTCCCCTGGAAGAGGAGGGGGAACCGGGAGGTTCGAGCAGGGTGGCGGGATCGCGGTTGACTGGGACCACGCGAAATGGGGCCACCCAACAAACAGGACGAGAAGACGCAGGGAAAGGGCGAGATGGTAGGATAATAGGACGAGGAGGTGTGATAACGGGGCGATTCGGCTGTGACGAACAGGGTTCCTCCGTAAAAGCGGGTGGAGGCGGTGGAGTGGGGAGTCGCAGAGAACCTAGGTTGTCTGATTCTTGGGGGAAGTCAAGCTCCCTTCGCGCCCGCTTGTTCCGACGATTCCTCTTCCGCTTGACCGAGCGGAGATTCTGCCTTTCAGGGAGTGGGACTTCCGGATCCACTAAAATGATTTTATTTATTTAGTGGTCGATCTTCTTCGGACCCGCTCGCAAGCATACAAGGGGATCGTTACGGGCTCAAGGTGTCAGTGAACCGGCTGAGTCTGCGACAGCGACGAAGACGCCGGGAGCCAAAGGCCGACACGTCAGCTAGACCCGCGACAACGCCAACGACCGCCGCGAAACTAATGCCTACACCGATCGACCTAAACCCACGATAGTAATCTACCACGGGCTCAAGGTGCCAGTGAACCGGCCGAGTCCGCGACAGCGACGAAGACGGCCTGGAGCCAAAGGCCGACAAGTCAGCCAGACCCGCGACAACGCCAACGACCGCCGCGAAACCAATGCTTACACCGGTCGACCCAAACCCATGATAGTAAGACTGGTTATAATAAACTCCCGGGGATCCGATGGTTGATAGACCACTTTTAAAAAGAAAAAGGGGCGATAGCTCGAAAAGGAGAAGAGAGGTACGGGACTTACTACTTGCTGAATTCTTGAACCTCGTTTTTGTAGTGGAAGTAGCTGAGTCGGAGAAGCTTCTTGCTCGATGTACACACAGATTTTAAATGTAGAATTGTGACTCGAACGGAAGAGATCACGATTGTAGTGACTAACTGGATGAAAAGACTGAAGCTTGAAAGGCTTGAGGAGACTCAGAAAGTTTGAGAGCGAGCGTGCCGCAATGCCAGGGTTTATATAGGAAAATTCCAGGAATGGAAGGGGTGGATTTCGTTGTGGGAGGTGTCTGGTTTTCGTTTTGGAAACTTCTGGTTGGCGGGATGTTTTTAGTCTTAGTTTTAAGGATTTCTTAGTGGGCGAGATGTTTCTCACCCAGAGGGTAGATTTTAAGTTTTCGCCTATCCTAGAAACCTAGAGACGGTTATCGATTTTTCCGGTTTTCCATTGGTGAGTCCCTTCATAAGGCCTCCACTGTCTTATTGGGGGTGTAACCCATCGCTTCTCCCAGTGACGCATTTTGTTTTTCGGTTATCTCATTTATCCCGCGACCCTGGTTTTATGTTGACCGACGATGCATACTTCTCAAGTTTAAGTGCAGTTTTATTGCAAACAGAAACTTCCGCCACGTGCTCTTAAGATTTCTAAAAGCACGTATTAGGTTTCGTTTCTGTTTGTCGGAGCATCCCACGGCCAGTTTTGAGAGAGTCGCGCGATGTAATACAGATCCCCATCAAGCCCCGTCTGGAATTAAGCCCTCTTTGGCGCGTCGTGTCGCCGGGTTTATAGTTATGGGCCAGACAAGGTTGATGAGAATCTGGTCACCATATTCCCCGTCTGTTAGTAATTTGTCATCTGGGAGGTTGCTTTTAGTTGCCCAAGCAAATAGGCAGTTTGATCATAAAAAAAAAGGAATGTGAGGAGACCTAACCTCACTCGCCGATCGATAACCGTCCGTACTCGGTTTGTTTATCCTAATCTTAAGGGCTATCTTGGGCGCATAAGAATTCCCGCGAAAAAGGGATATCGTGGAGTCCGCAGGACGTAACACTAGAAAGGTCCCGGATAAATAACACCGTAATAACAGCAATAAAACAACTATATGATCAAGCAATATCGCGGATCAAACTCGGAAATAACTTATCGGAAAGCTTTCCAGTCACGAAAGGCCTTCGACAAGGGTGCTGCCTCTCTCCCACTTTATTTAAAATATATTTAAATGAGGCTCTTAGTAAATGGAGGCGAGCTTGCAACGGAATGGGAGTAGAGTTAAACGATAATTCCGTCTTATATACTCTCCATTTCGCAGACGACCAAGTAGTAATTGTACAAGACAAGGAGGACCTGGAATTCATGAAGAAAAGATCGTTTAAAGAATATGATGAATGGGGAACTATCGGTGAATCGGTCAAAAACAAAATATCTATGTATAGGAAACGACAAGGATAATCTGAACGTAGACGACACCGAAACAATAGGTTCTTGCATAGAATACCTGTACTTGGGCACGAAAATAGACAATAGTGGCCGAACTGAACACGAAATAGAGAACCGAATAATGAAAGGAAAAAAGGCAGTAAGCTGTCTGAACTCAGTCCTATGGTCAAAAAGCACATCCAGAGCGCGCAAGCGTATTATATACAATGCTATTTTCCAGGAGATAGTATTGTATGGATGTGAAACCTGGCAGTTAACAAAATCCTTGGAACGTCGTCTGCTAGTCCTGGAGATGGATTTCTGGAGAAGAGCTGCGGGAGTGTCCAGATTAGAAAAAATCCAGAATAAAAGAATCAGGGAAATATTGAAAGTGGATCGAACAATAATAGATGAAATCCAAAGAAGACAACTGGTATGGTATGGACATGTAGAACGGATGAGCGACGGAAGACTCCCCAAGCAAATCTTGAAGTGGACCCCAACGCAGAAAAGGAAAAGAGGAAGGCCCAAAGCAACGTTGGGCGGAATACAGAAGGCCATGTCAGAACGCAATCTACAACCAGGAGATTGGAAAGACAGGAAAGGCTGGAAACTGGGAACCGGAAGGCGAAAAACGCTATGAAAACTGGATATATATATATATATATATATATATATATATATATATAATTCATTACAAACTCTAATTTTTATGTTTTTTGGGTAATTATGTACTTTAGGGGAGGCACCTCCGATGACCTTGACCTTGACATATGTTGTCAAGGTCACCCTCCTGAGTGACCTTCAAAAAGTTTTAGCCGTTGCTCGTTTTTTATTAAAAAGTTATAAACAAAAAAAGTTTGAAAAATGTAGCAGTTATTTTGAGTACTAATAGACATAAATGACTGATATTTATGTGGAAATAGTTTACGCATACACTTTTCACTCGAGACGAGTTGTCACATAGGTTCGTGGCGCGCTTTACAAGCTCGTTTATTGTATATCGCCACAAATATTCACACAGATGATCGACTAACTTATCTTGTTTAATACCACCTCTACCTAAACGAGCTTGTAAAGCGCGCCACGAACCCATGTGGCCCCTCGTTTCGCGTGGAAAGTATATGCGTGGAGGCAGTAGGTTCTGCCCCCCTATTGTAAGTTGTAATACTTAGGGCCAGTTGTTCCAACCTGTTGGTAAGCTAACTAGTAGTTAAATATGTCTATCTTTGTCTAATTTAAAGAAAAAATAAAGACATATATAATGATTTAATTATTATAGTTTATTAACAGGTTGGAACCGACCTTTTATAGGCTGAAAGGCCTTTCAAAGGTCTTTCATAGGCCTTTCATACACATCGTGTTGTTTCATATTGGTCTCCTATGTCGCAATATTTCGCACTCTTTCTATATTATATTGATCCATATATAAAGTTTTTAAAGCCACAAATATTTTTGAAATATATATGTTAATACCTGTATATTATCATGATACCCTTTTTAAAATGCGTTTGCAGAAACTGCCATGGGCACTTCTCTACGAGGTCTTGGTGCGTTTCAGCAGCGGTATATAGAAGCAGTTCACCAGATGGGCGAAATAGTTACTTATAGGTAAGATAATTTATAGATGTAATAATTCATATTCTGTCTTAAAATATGATTTCGTATTGTAGGGGAGACCTAGTAGGCCAAATATTCAGTTTTTGGTTTTTATTAAAATATATAAAAGAAATATCATTGTCGCTATCGTGTCGATAGTTTTTTTCACGACTTACCTAATAATTACGTATACGGTTTTTTCTCACTGCAGTTTCAGACTGAGCTGTCAAGTTAGGAAAGATTAAACCGGTGAACGTATTAGGGAACTTTTTGAAATGTATCCCGATTGGAATTAATCCGTTTTCTTAAATACAAATTTAGGAAATAACTAAATAATTTTGATGACAACCCGAGAAAAAATAATTAGATATAATCTATGATTAGATATTATATGATTATATCTGGTATATATATGTATAATTATATATAATTGTATATGTTTTTATATGGGGTAATATCTATTATACATGGGCTCATGTACAATCAGAGTGGACTTATATACAACCAGATATAGCTACACCATATATCTAATTGTATATAAATGTATGTGAAGCCAGATATAATAATATGTGAGTAGTACACCCTAATATTAACTAAATATTAAAATATAGTATTATACCTAGTGAAATGATATACATAGTGAAATGATTTACATATAACTTGGCGCTGCTTGGCGTGAGATACTGCCGTGTCACACCGTTCTTACCCATACAGCACAAAATATTTTTAAAATATTTTTAAAATATTTTTTAGGAAGATTAAAATAATTTACAAAAATATTTTTAGAATATGTTTCTATGTCCGCCAGATCATGTCAGAAAAATATTTTCAAAAATATTTTTAAAAGATTGCAAATAAATATATTCAATAATATTTGTAAAATCTTTTAGAAATATTGCTTCGAAAAATAAAATATGTTTGACCCAATCAGCAATAATTGTTTCACGTTTGAAAGATTTTTTTAATATTTGAAAAATATACCTACATCTTTACATCTTACTTTGGAAAATATTTCGTATATTTATAGCATCGCAGTTGAACACCACTACGTTGGGTAAGCCTTACGTTGTATTGCTGGCGAAGATATGTGTCGCGAATATCATGATTTTGCTTCGCCGGAGGCCTGCTTATATTAGATCCCAACTGAAATTTACTTGCGAGTTAGTCTTACCATTATGCGCCGCCTAGCGGCGTCGTTGCAAACTAGCACGGAAAGATGTGCTACCATGCATCTTTCTTAATTAAGAATATTTCATAATATTACAAAAATATTTTTTAAAAATATTTGAAAAAAGATTAGGGGAGACCGAGGCGAAGTCGGCCCTTTTTTTCGGTGCCAATTTTTAACAACAAAATAAATCATTTTAGTCAAATATAGTATACCATTGTAAAGAGTAAACCCTTGGCTACAAAATTTATATAGGCATTTTTGGTCTACGTCGCTTTGTTCAACCGGTATAGAGTAAAAACCACAAAGGTGCAAAAATCGAAAAGTCAAAATTCCCGGGGCGGAGTCGTGTCTTCATTCTCGGATTGGATTTTTAAATAAAGACCCATACAGCACAGATTGTTGCAGAAAGCTTCCAGAAAGGTTTCAAAAACATTTCAACCTTTCACATTTCATGTGCAACATCTCTGAAAGAATTCTGCAATATGTCATATAAAATGTTGCAATAGAAACGTTTTTGAAACCTTTCACATGAAGATAATTTTTCAGAACTTTTAGTTGAGTTATCTCTGAATCGTTTCACATGAAATGATTTTGTAAACCTTTCAGCTGAGCTGTTTCTGAAACCTTTCTCATGCAATAAATTTGAAAACTTTCAATTAAATTATTTCTGAATCGTTTCATATGAAATGATTTTGTAAACCTTTCAGCTGAGCTGTTTCTGAAACCTTTCTCATGCAATAAATTTGAAAACTTTCAATCAAGTTATTTCTGAATCGTTTCATATGAAATGATTTTGTAAACCTTTCAGCTGAGCTGTTTCTGAAACCTTTCTCATGCAATAAATTTGAAAACTTTCAATTAACTTATTTCTGAATCGTTTCATATGAAATTATTTTGTAAACCTTTTAGTTGAGCTGTTTCTGAAACCTTTCTCACGTAATACATTTGAAAACGTTTAATTAAATTATTTCGGAAACATTTCATAAAATATAATTTTGCAAACAGGGCTTTTGCTTTTTTTTGTTTTCTCAGATATTAATTAATTATTAATATTATATTATATTATGTAATGATATACGTGTATCTTTTATATTAATATTCATAATATATATCAATTGTTGTTGCGTTGTTTTTAATATTTGCCAGTTAATAAATAATTTCAAATTTTTGAACACTAAAGATGCCTATATACGATACGAGCATAAGTTAAGCTAAAAGGAAGCATCAGAACCAGAGGATCATCACTAGCCCGGTCGATCATGGAAGTCAAGCAACGTTGAGTGCGGTTACTACTTGGATGGGTGACCGCTCGAATAAAAAAAAATACGGCAAGATATTTCGGAAACCTTTCAACACACATTCAGAAAGGTTTCAAGTGTGAGAATCGCGGACATTTTGCTATTTCAGAGCTGTCTCAGAGATGTTGCAGAAACATTTTTTAAGTATCTCTGAAAGGTTTCAGATATATTTTGGTAACCTTTCAGCACGGTTTCAGAAAGGTTTCAAGTGCAAGAATCGCGGACATTTTGCTATTCCAGAGATGTCTCAGAGCTGTTGCAGAAACATTTTGAAATATTTATGAGATGTTTCAACCTATCGAATGAAACATTTCTTAGATATTTCTGAAAGGTTCCTGTGCTGTATGGGGATACATAATTTTGATCATAAAAAATAATAGAATACACTTTATTCATTGTTTTTTAGTAGAAAAATGGAAAGCGGAAAATAATTTCAAGAAAATCAATTTTCTTTTTCGCTAACAGTTAAAGCATGTAAAAACAGAGTCTGACGAGCGCGCACGCACTCGTTGTGTGCCTTACGCCTACACGAAATGCACTGTTTTTTATTATCTCCGAGCATACGCAGCACATATTATTTAGCTTTCTTGACTTCGTTTTGGTTTGGAAACGACTTCGCCCCGAACACAAGTTTTAGGTTGGTCGCTTATAAAATAATAAAAATCAATGAAAATAAAAAAACTGCACTGGATTCGTGTTCAGCATGCATTACTCTTTAGAATCACTTACTTTGAGATTCGGGGAGACAATAATACTTAAGATATTACAAACTTTCGACGCGGAAGAAATTTTACTTTTGACCTGCAAAAACACGTTTGCTTCGATAAGAATCACAATATGGCACGTAGCCTCACTAAACTCCGTTGGTCACGTGGGCACCATAAGCCGCGCTTACAGTATTAATGGCGAGTTCACACAACATACAGATTTCGAGATAATTGCAAAAATGACTCCACCCCGGGGGCCGACTTCGCCCCTGTCTCTCCTATATAAAATATTAAACAATTATTTTATAAAATTGCATAAAATCTTCTTAGTAGCGTGCCTAACATTCATTAATTATTTAGGGCAATGAGGCAATGGCTTTTCGTCAATTGGATATTCTCGTTAACTCCAAAAGGCAGAGAACAAAAAAAGGTTTTGAAGATATTACATGGATTTACTGAACGAGTATGTAAAACTGTTACTTATAATATTATATTTAGACATTATCTACTTTGAAAATTTTCAAAAAATATTCAATGCCTATCGTATAGAAACGTAAGATAATATTATAAGATAATTCATAAATGTTGACAACATATTGCTAATGCAGTTATTTAAATCATTGATGAAGAAACATTAATGTTGTATTTAGATTATTGCTGAGAGAAAACTTTATCATGATCGCACTAATAATCAATACTTGAAAAGTTTTGGTAGTGATACGTCGGCGGAGAGAGATGACGCAGAACCGATAGGATGTATGTAACGTAATCAGTAGCTATTTTTAAAACACCTGATCGATGTTTAATATTATAATTTACATTTTACAACTTACTAATATTAGCCAGTTGAAATTTGGAACGTTCGTTTATTCTTGCTACGTTGAAAATGATTTATTCCATTTCTCCTCCCAGACAGCATCATGTCCAAAATCGGGACATAAGACGTCTTTTCGACGTCTTTTAGCCATCTTTTACAAAGAATTAAAGAGGTAACAGTACAAAATAAAAATATTTAATTAAAATAAAATAAATAAACTTTTCTTGTAAAGAAACTTGGCGCTGCTTTTTTACTCCCGTCGGATTCTTCCATAAATTATGTTTACTGCTTTTTTATTCAATCAAAATTTTAGTCCCGAAACGTTTATTATTTTCGACTACAATTGGCAAGTATGTACAAAAAACGTTACAACGTTTCGGCCCTTCGGATTGGGCCCTTTTCAAGCATCTAGATATTAAAATAATACAATATGAGCACAGTCGATAAGATAAATTACATAGTCACAATAACAAAATAGATACCTGGTGCATTAATCTTAGTCACGAACAGACACATCTATATTTACGAGGATGTTACCCGAAATAGTCATAAAAACCGCTGGAAGAACAATAGTCAAAAATCACTATAACCGGAAAATAATGAGCATATATGTATCAAGAGAAGCGGGGGACTTACATGCATGAGTCCGTAACGGTAGAAAATGCGTTTCGTATGAGGATAGCGACGCGCGACATACCGTGGAGCGCCGCACAACACATGCTTACGTACCGGAGTTCAAAGGTGTACTAATTGTTTTTCCGAGACACCAGTACTTTATATGTTATCGTTTTACAGAGACACGAGTATATTACATGTTATTGTTTAACATCCGCTGCTCGCACGATCATTATAACGACGAAATCACTTTTTCATATATCGAATTCAAATTTTCCGTGTCCTTTTTTAAGTTTATCGCATTCGGGTGTTTTTTAATCAGAAGCATCTCAGCAATCTCTCTCTTTTTTATGTTTTTTTCTTTGTGGATAATGTTGGTTTCTTCCCATTTAAAATTATGACCAAACTGCATTCGATGTTTGCTCACGACGGAGTGATTGCTGGGGTGTTTCGTGATGTCCTTTTTATGTTCATTGACACGTGTTGATAGATGACGTTTAGTCTGACCTATATATACTGCATCGCAATCACCACATTCTATCTGATATACCAATTCGGTCTCGTTCTCCCTTACGAGCTTGTCCTTTCCACTCAGAACATTTTTGATGCCCGACGGTGCATCACAGTACCATTTGTGAAAGGTGTAGGCGAAGATATCCGACGCATTTTTAATACAGTCCATCTTGATACAGTATTTACTATTCCGAAGAAACTCGAGGGTATCATAAAGAGTGGAAAGGACAAGCTCGTCAGGGAGAACGAGACCGAATTGGTATATCAGATAGAATGTGGTGATTGCGATGCAGTATATATAGGTCAGACTAAACGTCATCTATCAACACGTGTCAATGAACATAAAAAGGACATCACGAAACACCCCAGCAATCACTCTGTCGTGAGCAAACATCGAATGCAGTTTGGTCATAATTTTAAATGGGAAGAAACCAACATTATCCACAAAGAAAAAAACATAAAAAAGAGAGAGATTGCTGAGATGCTTCTGATTAAAAAACACCCGAATGCGATAAACTTAAAAAAGGACACGGAAAATTTGAATTCGATATATGAAAAAGTGATTTCGTCGTTATAATGATCGTGCGAGCAGCGGATGTTAAACAATAACATGTAATATACTCGTGTCTCTGTAAAACGATAACATATAAAGTACTGGTGTCTCGGAAAAACAATTAGTACACCTTTGAACTCCGGTACGTAAGCATGTGTTGTGCGGCGCTCCACGGTATGTCGCGCGTCGCTATCCTCATACGAAACGCATTTTCTACCGTTACGGACTCATGCATGTAAGTCCCCCGCTTCTCTTGATACATATATGCTCATTATTTTCCGGTTATAGTGATTTTTGACTATTGTTCTTCCAGCGGTTTTTATGACTATTTCGGGTAACATCCTCGTAAATATAGATGTGTCTGTTCGTGACTAAGATTAATGCACCAGGTATCTATTTTGTTATTGTGACTATGTAATTTATCTTATCGACTGTGCTCATATTGTATTATTTTAATATCTAGATGCTTGAAAAGGGCCCAATCCGAAGGGCCGAAACGTTGTAACGTTTTTTGTACATACTTGCCAATTGTAGTCGAAAATAATAAACGTTTCGGGTTTAATTTTTCATTGGCGGAACAAACAATCGATTTCTGTCAAAAATTTTAGTACTTTATTAAATTTCGAAATCTGGCAGCACCAAGTTTTTTTATAAGAAAAATTTATATATTTTATTTTAATTAAATATTTTTATTTTGTACTGTTACCTCTTTAATTCTTTGTAACATTATAATTTTGTTAAGGAAAATTAAAGCTACTACCACTTGGGTTGGAATAGGAAGACCCTTGAATGGGAACACAAAGATATATATCACTTGGGTTTTATTTTTTTAAAGTAGTTGCACCAACAATTATTTTTCAAAGTAATATATATATATTAATTCTCTTTGCAATTGGCGCAATTTAAAGATTTTACATCTTTTTTTAAAATACATGTCACTTCGGTTGAATTAGGTAACACAAATTTGTTTGTATAATAATTTTGTTAAGGAGAAATTAAAGCTACCACTTAGGTTGGATTTTTGAATTTACAAAATACATTGCGCGTGTACTTGGCATCTTTTTTAACCTTTTTTGAAAAAGGTAATTTTGTACTGATATCACGCATTTTGTAGTGTTAAGAAGAGATCGGCAAAGAAATTTTCATTTTTTATTTTTAATTATTCACGAAATTAGCAATAACAAATTAAATTTTTATTAAATTAGCAAATTAGTAATAGTGACAAAAAAATACTTATTACATAAAAATTAATAATATTTAGGTAAAAATGAATTACAGATTACTTAGAAAATTGGTAATTTGTCAGAGAAAAATTTCTAGTTACGTGAAAGTTAGTATTTATGTGAAAATTAATTAATTTCTTTTGCAAATTGGTAATTAATAAAAATAAATTCTTTATTATTGTAACGGTCGCGTTTTCCCACACAGAGTTAGCTCGCCGGGCCAGGATGAGAAAACGTGGAGACACTGGTTGGTTTCACACAATATTCTTTATTCCCTACTTTGCAATACAGATTGGTGGAGGGTGTGAGTGTATGTACGTGTGTGTGTGTATTGCTCCGCTGAGCCGCTGTGTACGTGTGTGGGGTTGATGCGCGGTCGGACGAGTTCGCGATCTATCGCGGTCGGATTCGCTGACAAAGACGGAGGCGTGGTTGCCTTAGGTAAACGAATTCACACGGACAAGTACTTATCGCTAGGCTTATAACTACGCGGACGGATTCGCGGAGGCACGGTTGCCTTATGCGGACGGACAGGTGTCGAGGGCGGTCAGGAGCTCAGCCGGGGGCGCCCGACTGAGCGGCTCGTACACCGGGGGCACCCGTCTTCCGTACGGCGGAAAGGGTCAGGGGCGCCCGACCCAGAGGCAGGAAAGGGCAGGTGAAACCAACCGGGGGCACCCAGCTGGGGAGGCCCGTACCCTGGGGGCACCCAGGTGAGAACGGGGGCGCCCGTTCTCTGCACGGAGGACGAGGTTGGGGACACCCAACCTAGTGAAGCAGTTTCGGAGAGTGGTCGTGTCGGGAGCAGGAGCTGGACAGGACTGGTGACTCGAGCCGGCTCGAGTCCCCTATTTATACCCCGAGTGAAACGGGTGGGGGCTGCCCCACCGCTCGGGCACAGGAGCACGTGCGTCGTGACGCTGAGCACGTGTTAGATGGCCGTCAGGGCCGTAGCGGTAATGACGAACGCGCGTATTGTCACATTATTAAAATAATTAATAGTTTGTCAAAAATGAATTACTACTTATTTGAAAATTAATAATTAGTAGAAAATAGTTATTAATTTTTTAAATAATAAATAATTAGTCAGGTAAATTACTTATTTTAAAAATTATTAATTGGTTTAATATAAATAATTTAATTTTTGTAGTTAAAAGTGGTTTAAAAAATACGTATGTTAATATATATATATATATATATATATATATATATATATATATATATATGTATAATTTCCCTGAGACTAATTATTCATTATTGAAAAAATTAATAATAATTTTCCACTATTTATTAATTTTCAAATAAGTAGTAGTTTATTTTTGACAAACTATTAATTATTTTAATAATAAACAATTTATTTCTACTAATTACTAATTGGCAAAAAAAATTAATTCATTTTCGCTTAAATACTAATTTTCACTAGTAACTATACGTTTTTCTCTAGACAAATTACCAATTTTTTAAGTAATGCATAATTCACTTCTACCTAAATTTGATTAATTTTTACGTAATTAGTAATTTTTTGTAACTAATAACTAATTTTCTAATTCAATAAAACTTTAAGTAAATATGTAGAATAACGGCACTTTCTCTGATTCTTTTGAAATGTTCGAATTTTGTGTATTTTGGATAGTAAAAAAGATTCTCAAAAGGAAAATTGTCGCTCATGTTCCGTTTGTTTATAATTAAAGTACCACAATGTCGGTAAAGAAATAATAATTTATGAATATATATTTGGTTTCTTACTATTAGATGACATGTTACTTACAACTGTATTCAATTATATATTTTAAAAATATAATCTTTGTTAAAGCATAGGATAGTAGAAAGTATAAATACAGAGTATTCTCTGTTTTAACCAAAAGCACAAATTGTTGTCTGCTTTAATTGTGATCCTTTAAATCAAAACATTTTTCATAAATAAAGAGCTATGTATTCATATTACCAATTATATCTTGAATTGCAGACAAGGACTATTAATTTGTTCTACTACTGAATACTCGACTGAATATAACCGTGAATCAGGGCACGTATTATGAAACTTTTCGGAATGGATTCCGAAATCGGAATTGTTCAGTTATTTCTTAGATTTCTATTGTCTTTTCAGACACTCTGTCATTTCCGAACATATCAAGGAATTTGACCATTCCTTCGATTGGAACAATGTCAAAATCTTAGACACGGAACCTAACTTTTATAAAAGACTCATCTCGGAAATGTTACACATTAAAGAACAAAAAAACGGCATTAATTCGAACAAGGACACAGAGTTTCTGGATGAGTCATATTACAGCATTCTCAGCGAATTCGCCAACATCTAAACTATTTATTATTAAACTCTTTATTATTGCTAAGTAACCTTCGATGTTAATCTAACGACAATGTCTGTCACTCGTAATTTAGACACACAGGGGCTAACATCGACCGTGAGAGCACGGAACATCTGACCACGATTTATCTTTGCATTCTGTAAGTGTACCCGGAGATTGTTTAAAACAATCCCACAATTATCTTCCTACTGTTAAATTTCAGAACGTACTTAAAATCTGACTACATCCGTTAAACGACATAAAACTTGACGCTCTTAAACTATTGACTTGGTTCTTTCTCGCCATCTAACGAAGAATAAATCATGGATTCACCCTTGACTTCAGATTTGCGAATTATTTTTATACTTGACTTCATAGATATTTATACATATACATTTTTACATTTTATTAGTTGATTGCTCTCATGTGTGATGTGACTCCGAATAACTTTATCATTTACCATCGATACAAATCCGCGGTCCGTACATTTTATTATGCTCTTTATTTATTGCGCGACTTTATGTAATTATATATATTTTTTGTCGGCTGAAGAAGACACTGTGTGTTCGAAACGTCCCGTCATACATGTACATTTAGTATGAGATGAAATGAACTTACAATTTGACATCTACTGTTTGCTCGATTATTGGCCTTTATTCCTATTGTCTGTATAATAAAGTTACTTAAAAAAGACAAACTCAGAGGTACCTCTAAGCCAAAAGAAGAAATGGGACAAATTATTTTCAGCGTAGCAAGAATATTTAAAGTGATCCGGGAGTAGGTTTTTTGAGAATAAGGGTGTCTTCCACAGGGTGTATCGGATCAGTCTCTTATGTATTTCATGTGTGGCACTTAGAAGTTGTCTTGTGTCAAAAGAGAAATGGGACATTTTCAGCGTAGCAAGAATATTTATTTTGTATCAGATCGGTTTTTTATGTATTTCGTGTTTGACACTCGCAGAAGTACTTCTATGCCAAAGAAGAAATGAGACACGTTATTTTTAAAAATCGTTCCAGGAACGTTCCCAACTTCAACCAGCAGAACCAGCTATGATATTATATAGTTTAAAATTTAAATGTAATTTAAATTCTGAACGTAATCAATGTTACGTAATGAAAACATTACAGAAAAATTAGGTTATTAAATTGATTACTATTGCTTACATATTTCGATTTAGTACGGAGAAAACGGCTTGCAATATTGGATCTTCTAATAGCGGCATCTCGCGAAGGTCTTATGACTGATTTAGATGTCAGGGAGGAAGTAGACGTTTTCATGTTTGGGGTATTTATTTTTATAATTTCTCCTAACTTTTCTTATTAATTATTTGGTTTATCGATGTATATAATGTTATATTGATACATATGCTTATATAGGGTCATGACACTACAGCGACGGGTCTGTGCTTCATTTTTGCACTATTAGCTGAGCATAAGGACATTCAGGTATCTATCGTCAAGTGTGAGTCACCATTCCTAAGCAAGAAAATCAATTAATTCCAAAAGATATTTATCAAACATGTATCAATGTTTAACTTTTTAAATATTTTTTAAGTGTATGTATATCTATGTGCGTAACGTACAATTAGCTTGTCTGTATTAACCCATTTACTGCTGCTTTAGACGAGATTAGTGCGACGATATC
The DNA here is from genome assembly GCA_035220575.1 of Temnothorax rugatulus. Classification (NCBI taxonomy): domain Eukaryota; kingdom Metazoa; phylum Arthropoda; class Insecta; order Hymenoptera; family Formicidae; genus Temnothorax; species Temnothorax rugatulus. Next base: position 50,684 of record JASTWL010000583.1, read on the forward strand.
GCCCGTCTGACGCTTTGGACGATCGAGTTAACTCGTTTGTTAAGAAAACTATTCAGACTCTCAGAAGTCAAGTTGTAAGCATTGTAATGTTGCCCTTTGTGTTGTTTATGCTTTTAAATTTATCACACAGAAAAACAATTCATATAAATTAGTATTTTTTCTTTATGCATTTTTTCTTTTTACTTCTCCTCTTACCTCAAATGTTAATATAAAATAAAATATTAGTTGCTGTTGTTTAAACAATCTTGATTTTTGGTCATATTTGTAGGTAAATTATGAAGGTTCGCTTGACAAACTTGAGGCCCAAGTTAACTCTAAACCATCTAATGGGCAATATTGTCGCGCAAGTATTCTCGTCTAAGCAGTTAAAAGGTTACCCATACAGCACAAAATATTTTAAAAATATTTTTTAAATATTTTTTAGGAAGATTAAAATAATTCACAAAAATATTTTTTAAATGTTCGTATGTCCGCCAGATAATGTCAGAAAAATATTTTTAAAAATATTTTTAAAAGATTGCAAATAAATATATACAATAATATTTGTAAAATCTTTTAGAAATATTACTTCAAAAAATAAAATATTGTTACGCTTGTCGAGCGTCGGCCACACTTCCGCGCACAATCTCACACTCGCGACGCGTGTTCCGGCACTCTCACAGGAAAGATAACTCAGTTCGTGCAAAAAGGAACTTGTTTATTCGGTAACACAATGTACAAGGGGAGACTCGGGTAGACCCGTCCGAACGAGAGGGAATCCCAGAGCCAAATCTGACAGACGTAATTGTAAACAACATAACCGTCGCTAAGGACGATTAGCAACTTCCGCTACGGGGCGACCCGCATGAGCGCATGGCACGGGCGCACAGCACGGGCGTACAGCACGGACGTAACACTACCCCCCTCTTCCGAGATTGTCGCCCCGACAATCCGGGAGAGTAGTTTCTCGCGGTACAACTTCATCGTGAGCCCCAGGCACCGAATACTTGCCCTCCTCGAGCTGCTGCTCAGAGTTACCGGACTCTATTCTTTCTGGTCCCCGGTAGCTGCACACCAGTCTCTGTCTGAACCTCTTCTGGGGAGAGCTGGCCAGGCTCCCCCTCCGACGACGGTCCCAGGACGACTTCGAAAGCTCCGCTTCCCTGGTGTAGACTCCCCCGCTGCCGACCTCCCGCGTCGTCGTTCCACCAAATCTTCGGACAAGGAGGGGGGGGGGGGAAACTTGTGTGGACCCAACGCCTTTGGAGGCTCCCCAAGTCCCTGCCTCAGCATTCGCTCAACGTCCCACGGGAAAAACCACAGCTCAAAAAACCGTGGGCGAGGCAGTCTTCTTTCAATAAGAAACTCTCCCCCAAAGAAGTCTTCGGCCGTTGTTCTGCCACGGTATCCCACGCTTCTACGTGAACCGCTGGAGTCCTCGGACTCCGTTCCACTATGAAAATAAATAAAACGCACAGAAACAAAGAACACAAGAACATTTGAATAATAAAATACAATTATAGCAGTTTACACGTTGTCCCACAACTCTTTATTAGATGCACATCACAGATTTCAAACAACAATACAGATTTCTTTCTCTACGAGCTCTGACCTACATTAACTCCTCAACTCAATTTCTTTTCCAAATAAATAGCTAACCTATCTGAATGAACCACTTTGCCTCTATGACGGGGCGATTTCCGTATACAATAAACAACATCGCTAAGTTTCTTAATCACCAAATAAGGACCCTCCCAATTACTTTGCAGTTTAGGAGCCCTATCTTTAACTCTCCGAGGATTAAAAAGCCAGACTCTCTGTCCTTCCTGAAAAAGAACCTGACGAACCCCGCGATCGTATCGTGCCTTCATCCGGGAAGATTTCAAATTCAACTGATCTCGTACACTAGAATGAATCTCCTCTAACTTCTCCTTTAAATTTCTAACAAAATTTCCAGCTAATGGAGATTCCATCCCATGAAGCTTTGAAGGATTTCCTCGCAAAAGATCTGATGGTAATCTGAGATCTCGAGCAAAGTATAATTCTGCAGGGGTGACTCCAGTTGTTTCATGTTTCGAGGATCTATATGCCAGGAGGAACATGGGGATCCATCGGTCCCAATCTTTCTGGTTTTCAGAGATGTATTTTGCCAAATAATTAGTTATAGTCTGATGCTGGCGTTCCACTTGTCCATCAGACTGAGGATGCAAGGCAGTCGTCCTCGTCTTCCTTATGCCAAACAGGCCCATCAATTTTGAGAAAAGTCTCGACTCAAAATTCCTCCCCTGGTCGGTATGAACCTCAGCGGGCACTCCGTGCCTGGAAACAAACTGATTCACAAAGACCTCTGCAACCGCCCTTGCTCTCATGTTTTTTAAAGGGAAAGCTTCCACCCATTTCGTAAAACAGTCCACCAGGACAAGAAGGAATTTATTACCGGATTTTGTCGTAGGAAGAGGACCGAGGATGTCCATCTGAACCCTCTCCAGAGGCGCCTCAACATTATTTTGCAGGGGAGATTTCCCCTTACCTGAAGGGCCCTTCCTAGCAATGCAGACCTTACACGATCTACACCAGTCTTCCACATCTTGCTTACAGGTCGCCCAGAAATACCGTTTTCGAATCTTCTCTAAAGTCTTATTCACACCAAAATGTCCCCCAGCTGGAGAGTCATGTAATTCTTCTAGAATTCCTTTAACAAATTTCCGAGGGACGATGAGTTGGAGAAAACTAGACTTTAGGTTTGGGGCTTCCCATTCTTTATAAAGTATACCCTCCTTCAGTATTAGGGCATCCCAATATGACCAGTAAATCTGAGCGGAGATATCCTCCGCAGCCAACTCAGCGCGTGGCGGGCGAACACCAGTCTCCTTTCCACGGAGTATAATAAAAAGGCTTGGATCCGCCCTTTGTTCGAAACGCCATTCTGAGAGATCTTCCGCTGCTAATACGATTCGAGCGACATCACTCCCCTTTGCCACGGAATTCCTTCTTTCCACTCTGGCACAATATTCACAGCCGGACGACTCACATGTACGCCTTGACATTCCGTCAGCATTCCCGTGAGAAAGTCCTTTCCTATAAGTAATTACGAACCGATATTGCTGGAGCCTCTCCAGCCACCGAGCCGAGCTATCCATCCAAATCCCTGAAAGACATAAGCCAACGCAAAGACATATGATCCGTACGGATCAAAAATTCACATCCCAAAAGGTAATGGCGAAAAAACTTAACAGAATCTACAATCGCCAAGAGTTTCCGTCGAGTTATACAATAATTCCGAGCTTTATTTAGCACGCGACTAAAATACGCGATAACCCTCTCCTCCCCGTCCTGCTTCTGAGATAAAACTGCGCCAATTCCAATATTGGAGGCATCAGTATCAAGGATGAACTCGCCTTCCCCCCTCGGAAAAGAAAGCACTGGAGGAGAGGACAATACCCGCTTTAACTCACCAAAAAAGCTCTGGTGAACCTCGTTCCAGATGAATTTTATCTGGTTCCCCGTTAATTCATAAAGGGGCTTAGCAATCGAAGAAAATCCTTTAATGAATTTACGATAGTACGAACAAAATCCGAGAAAACTCCGTAATAAAGTTTTTGTGTGAGGAACCGGCCATTTCTCAACGGCAGCGACTTTCTCAGGATCGGTAGCAACTCCCTTTGCCGAAATTATATGCCCCAAGTACTTCACTTCTTTTTTAAACAGAACACATTTTTCTTAGGATTGATCTTTAAATTTACTTTTTGCAAGCGTAGGAACACTTTCTCCAAATTCTTTAGCATCTCCTCAAAGGTCTTTCCGAAAATTATCACATCATCTAAATAAACTAAGCAAATTTCAAATAATAGACCTTGCAAAACTTTTTCCATGAGACGTTCAAAAGTCGCGGGGGCGTTACATAAACCAAAAGGCCTCACTGTGAATTGCCAAAGTCCTCTGCCGAAAGAGAAAGCCGTTTTCTCTCTATCTTCAGGGCGAATTTTAATCTGCCAATAACCACTTTTCAAACCTAAAGTACAAAACCAAACGTTACCTACTAGATGATCAAATATTACGTCAATTCTGGGGAGGGGATATGAATCTTTCTCCGTCAATGCGTTTACAATTCGATAGTCCACACAAAATCTTATTGTTCCATCCTTTTTGTGTCTTAATACCACAGGGGAAACCCAGGGACTATTTGATTCCTCGATCGCTCCACATGCCTTCATTTCCTCGATAATCTTATCCACCTCCCCTCTTAATCGAAAAGGAATCCGTCGGGGTACCTGCTTTTTGGGAAGAGAGTCTTGCATATTTATGACATGTTGAACGACATCACAGTTCCCCGCAACAATATTTTCAGAAAATACATCGCAAAATTTCTCAAGGAATTGAGCAAAAAGTTCTTTTTGAGAAAAGTCAAGATCCTGAGAATTATTTCTAAAGAGTTCTTTCAAGGAAATCGGGACTCTGTCTAAATCGTTCTCAATTCGCGCTATTCGTATTTCTGAATTCGCCGTCCCAAAAACAGAATCGAAAATTTCTTCTAAATTTACTATTTTCAGGAAATCTACTCCCAAAAGACAGTCATCATTTATATCAGCCACAAGTAAAGGAAACACGACCGAATGACTGCATATTTCAATCCTAACTTCAACTTTGAACTTGATCGCAACTTTTTCTTCTCTATGCATGACTTTTCCTTTCCTGCTTTTACGAATTTGCTACTTAATATAGAGACGTCAGAGCCCGTATCAACCTTGCAAATCATTCTTTACCGTCAACTTTCCCCTTATAACAAAAATGATTAAAATAAGGCTTAATCCTATTTTTATTCAAAACAACTTTATTATTTACATTTGAAGCAACATTTTCATTGTCAATAAACGGGGTATTAATAACCCTCGCCAAACCCACCCCGCAAAGTTTGACTAGTTCGTGTTTCCCCCTTGCTCGGGGCACTCGGACCGGAAGTGTCCAGTCTTCCCACATGTCCAGCATTCCCCGCGGGTGGCGCCAAATTTGCTGCCTCGCCCATATTTCCTTTTTGATAATATCCTTAATAAAATATAGCAGGATATGTTGCGCAGAATAAAGTCACACACTAACGTTTTAATGTTGCGTTTAATGTTAAACGAAAAACTCAAGTACAAAAGAACGCTTGTATACGCGCTACGCTTGCGGGCTTGCATGCGAGGAGAGACAGGCGCGAAAGCGGTAAAAACGCTAGGGGTAAAACAGGGAGCGCCGCTTTGTAGGAACACGCAAGTGCTGCCAACGCAACATTTACCATTACCATCCAACACACCCCCTTAATGGTAAATCTATACACCAAAATAAAAAACACCCCCTGAAATTTTACATCAAAAAACTTATTTTAAACCTAAGCCACCACGAAATTTTTTAAACTTAATTCTGCCCAAAGGTTTTGTCAGTACATCACTAACTTGCTCATTAGTACTAACATATTCAACTGATATTATATTATTGGACACTTTATCTCTAACAAAATGCATCTTAATGTCTACATGCTTCAATTTGTGGTGAAACTCAGGATTCTTACATACTTTGATCACAGACTGATTGTCTTCAAATATCTTTACAGTTATCATTTTTCCTTCCAAGTCGAAAAACAAATTTCTTATCAAACAGGCCTCACTAGTAGCTAAACTTAAAGCTACGTATTCTGATTCGGTCGATGACAAGGCAATATAGTTGATTGCTTACGAGAAGCCCATGATACACTGCAGCCGAAAACTTTAAAAACATAACCACCAGTTGACTTACGGTCTACCTTGTCGCCTGCCCAATCAGCATCAACAAAACCTATTATCTTGTTAACATTACTTGCTTTACTCTTTCTAAAGATTAGACTTAACTTTATGGTACCTTTAATATAACGCAACACTCGCTTGAGCGCTGACCACAGATCCTCACTAGCACAAGACTGATACCTACTCAATATACTAATTGACAAACATAGATCCGGTCGTGAACATAACATGGCATACATCAATGAACCTATAACCATACTACATCTACTTTCAATTTTCTGACTCTCTGATTTGGTTCTTTTTAGCACGCTATGATCAAAATTTTCTACCATCGGTGTAGAAATAGCTTTACAGTCTTTCATGTTACACTTGATAAGCAAGTTTTCTAAATATGTTGTCTGATTTATTATTATCTCCCCTTTTTCTAAATTTTGTACTATAGACATGCCCAAATATTGTCTAACTGCCCCCAAATCTTTCATTTTAAAATGGTTATTTAGTATCCTCTTAACATACTCTACATCTTTACTATCTTTCGAAGCTAACAGCAGATCATCAATATACAGCAACAAAAAAGTTTTATACTTTCCTTCTGTTCTTATGTAAAGACAATATTCATACTCTGATCTTACAAAACCTACTTTTAGCATTACCTCATGAAACTTTTTGTTCCAACTTTTTGGTGAACCTTTCAGCCCATACAAAGATTTGCTTAGCTTTAAAATACACTCTTTATCTTTTATAACACCTTCACATCCCTCTGGTAAAGAAATATATACATCCCCTTCTATTTCCCCATATAAAAAGGCACTACAGACATCTAACTGATGAATAGGGATATCATATTCGTTACAAAAAGCCAATAACATTCTAACAGATGATAACCTTGCTACAGGACTGTAAATATCTGAAAAAGATACGTCTGATTGCTGGAAACCTCTAGCAACTAGCCTGGCCTTATTAGAAACTATATCTCCGTTAAAGTACTTTTAACTCGACTGTGACTGGCAATATATAACGTCTTTTCCGATACGAACATTGAAAAGACTGTGAGCCAACTTGGTTTGTCGGATTCACACAGCACTTTTTCCGGATCAATCATCGAGACATTATTAATTTCGACCATGGGTTTTGGTCAGTTGATGTAATTTTCTATATTAAATAGTTTGAATTTTTATTGCGAAAAAATATCACCCCAGCCAGGGTTTGAACCTGGAACCTCCCGTATACCGTGCGGGTGTCGTGCCAGTTAGACCACTGGGGCTGTGGTGATATTTCATCGCAATAACAACTATCAGATGGAGCACCATTTCTTCATCGAAGGTGTATAATAACTGAATAATAAATTTCTTCTGCCAGTATAGAATAACAATTAAAGTACTTTTAACTCGACTGTGACTGGCAATATATAACGTCTTTTCCGATATGAACATTGAAAAAACTGTGAGCCAACTTGGTTTGTCGGATTCACACAGCACTTTTTCCGGATCAATCATCGAGACATTATTAATTTCGACCATGGGTTTTGGTCAGTTGATGTAATTTTCTATATTAAATAGTTTGAATTTTTATTGCGAAAAAATATCGACACCCGCACGGTATACGGGAGGTTCCAGGTTCAAACCCTGGCTGGGGTGATATTTTTTCGCAATAAAAATTCAAACTATTTAATATAGAAAATTACATCAACTGACCAAAACCATATTTACTTTGTCTTTGGGTCTCTTTACACACTTCCATGTTTCGTTCTCTAACAACGCTTATACCTCAGCCTCCATAGCCTTTTTCCATTTTTCTGCGTCTCTGCTCGACATTGCCTCGTCGTAGGTTTTGGGATCTTCCTCTGTAGCTAACAGACCTGTATAGAAATCTTCAAAACGAGCTGGCATCTTCAAGTCGCTTCTCTGCCTTAGATTACGCCTCGTTTCCTCACTACTTTCATGGATACTGATGTCAAGAGCCTCTTCAAAACTGTTGTCTGTGTCTTCATTATAACTTTGCTCCATCTGCTCTTCTTCTTCATTTTCTCTGTTTTCATTTTCTTCACTCACATTTTGATCCTCGCTGTCTGTTTCCTGCTCACAAACTTGAATCTCAAACTTCTCTTTTTCTTGCTTTTCTTCATCTAGCTCTGCCATCTTCTGCGGTAGAAATATTACATCTCGGTGTATCTCTACTTTATTATTCTTCGGGAAGTAGATTCGGTATCCTTTTATATCTTCTCCGTAGCCAATTAAAAAACCCTTAACATTTTTTGGGTCCCACTTCAGGCGTTTTTCCTTTGGTATATGCACAGACACCTGCGATCCGAAATCTCTAAACAACTCCAAGGCTGTGCTGCTCTTATGGTATACTTCATAAGGTGTTAGTCCCTTCACTGAACTTGGACCTGTCCTGTTTATCGTGTACACAGCCGTGTTCACGGCCTCCGCCCAAAACTTCTTATGCATTCCATCAATCATTGCACGAGCAGCCTCCACTAACGTTCGCATCTCCCTCTCTGCTCGACCATTTTGCTGCGGGGTGTACACAACACTTCTTTGGTGGACTATACCTCGATTCTCCAACATAGCTTTTAACTCCGAATTTACATATTCGAGCCCGTTGTCCGTCCTTAAAACTTTCAATTTACATCCGGTTTCTCTTTCCGCACGCGCTATAAACTTTTCTATACATGCCTTTACATCGTTCTTGTTCTTGATAAAGAATACACTCTTATACGCTGAATAATCGTCTTTCAATAGTAAAAAATACCTTGCTCCACCCAGGGAAGTTTGCTCCATAGGTCCGCAAACATCGGCATGCACCAACTCAAGTCTTTCGGATGCTCTCGAACTGCTCAATAGAAACGGTATTCTGTGTTGTTTACCGGCCAAACACTTCTCGCAAACAAAACTGGCGCTGTCGTCAAAGAACTTAATGTTACCTCTCAATAAAACACTTTTTACATGCTCCAAGTTCTGATGACAAAATCTTTTATGCCACACAGATAAGTTCTCAATCTTCTTACTCAAATAACATTTCGAGACGTCGAATGTGCTGCGTTCCATACCTCGTTCATCTTCAAAGCCTGCTGAGTGCGTTTCAGTTTCTTCTTCTAGCATAAAGGCCATCCTAAACAGTCTATTTTCGCGTCTCGCTATTGCACGTACTTCACCATGACCGTCTAGAAACTCGCATAGTTCATTGTTTGACACCAAAAAATAGCCCTTATCTAACACGTAACCAGCTGAGAACAGGTTAAATTTTAAGTCAGGAACATACAATACGCCGGATAAAACTGTCTTTATGTACCTCTGACTGTTCCACGCATTTAACACCACAGTACCTATTCCCTTTACTTCTAGCAAGTTTCCATCACCGACTCTCACTTTACTGCAGTATTGTCTCTCACTTAATGATTTAAACAGCTTCCTATTTCCGCACATATGCTCACTCGCGCCGGTGTCCATGTACCAAACATTCTTCATTGAGTCATTTTTCTGAGCACTGGTTCCCACAAAGGCATTCACTTCTTCCTTCTTTTCTTCCTTCTTTTCTTCTTTCTTGTCTTTCTTCTTTTCTTCACTTTCCTTCTTCCTTTTTAAGAAGCAATTTTCTGCGATATGCCTTTTTTCTTGCAGTAATAACAGTTCCTCGTTTCCTTTACTTTACTGGTACAAAACTTTGCTAAATGCCCTTCTTTTCCACATGCGAAGCATTTCATCTTCTTTTTAACACTCCTGCTGCTATTAGTTCCCGCCAAGGCTATTGCTTTACCTTCGCTCGAGCTCACCCTTTCCTCTTCAATTAATAACCTCGATGTAAGCTCCTCTGTTGTCTGCTTCTCTAGTGGAACTGACTCCCACGCTGATCGAAAATGCTTGTAAGGTTCTGGTAGCGACATTAATATCTTGGTCATGAGCATCTTATCTGAGATAGGCTTCCCGGCCTGCTTAAGTTTTGTCCGTATTTCTTTGAGCTTCGATAAAAAAACCGACATGGATTCATCTTTATACTCGCACATGAAAAACTTCTGTTGCAACAAATGCACGCTGACTACCGACTCTTTATCGTACACGGACTTTAATTTTGACCACATCTCCTTTGAACTGGTACATGACAGCAAATGTGTGAGCGGCCCTTGCTCAATTCTCGTAACCAGGATCTCCTGTGCCTTCGCGTCCCTTTTCAGCCACTCTGCCTTCTCTCCTGCTGCCTCCGGTTCTAAACTCTGCCCTGTTACAATATCATGAAGCCCTCTTCCTTTTAATACGACCTCAGTCTGGAACTTCCATACGGCCCAATTTTCTCCTCCGGTTAACTTTAAACTCGTGACAGTATTCGCCGTATCCATCCTCTTGCCCGTCTTTTCTCTCTGTACTTGCCGCGTCGTTTTCGCTGACTCACGCTTCCAATAACTTCAAAAGCAACGATATTCGCACTCTCTTACGACCAAAACCGATGGGCCCATAACCTGATAAAATATAGCAGGATATGTTGCGCAGAATAAAGTCACACACTAACGTTTTAACGTTGCGTTTAATATATGTTAAACGAAAAACTCAAGTACAAAAGAACGCTTGTATACGCGCTACGCTTGCGGGCTTGCATGCGAGGAGAGACAGGCGCGAAAGCGGTAAAAACGCTAGGGGTAAAACAGGGAACGCCGCTTTTTAGGAACACGCAAGTGCTGCCAACGCAACATTTACCATTACCATCCAACAATCCTTTTTGATCTTTCTTCCCCTCTTGTTTTCGTTCCTTATCGCCCTCTACCTCCCCCTTCTCATTATTCGCGCCCCCCTTCTGTCCTTCCTTTGCAGTATTTTTATTAAATTTTTCACGGGCGAAACCCTCCCCCTGAATAATTTTTAAGGCCTTAGCGCTCTCAACCGCCTGACACAAAGAAGTTATTCCCTCCATTTGTAACGTCCGTCGGATAAAGTGGTCCGTGACGGCCGTCACAAACTGTGAACATGCGATCTTTTCGCGAATCTCATGGGAGCACTCGGGATATGCGAGGCGCGACAATCGTTCGATATCAGAACCGAGAGTGGCCAAATCTTCCCCGAATCTTTGTCTGCGGTTCGTGAGGGCGGAATAATAGTTTTGCGTCAAACGCTCCTCGCCGAAACGCAACTCGAGCTTCGACTTTAACTCTGAAAAATTAAGACGCTCGATGTCTTGAACCGTTTCGAGAATCGCGCGCGCCTTCCCTCTCAGGCTCGAAGCCAGCGCGACGGTTTTCGTCGCGTCGTCCCAGAAATTCAATCGCGCAATCAAATTAAACTGTGAAAAGTATTCCTGAAGTGGGACTGACCCGTCGTAAGTATCGGACTTTAATTTATAACCGAGCCCGACGCCTGCTCCTGTGGCGACGTCTCCCGTAGTTCGGCTCGCGACATTGGTCACGTACGTGCCCCCCGCCCTCGAACATCCGACGTAGTCACACGTGGCGCTCGCGGTCATGTTTCTCCCATTCGGGCGTAAGTCACTATCACTCGCGTCGTCCGCGACTGCGCTTCTTCCGGTCGGGTGTGCGCCTTTCTCACTCGCGCCGTCCGCGATCGTGCTTCTTTCGGTCGAGCGTGCGCCTCTCTCGTTCGCGACGTCCGCGTCCGCGCTTCTTCCGGTCGGGTGTGCGCCTCTCCCACTCACGCCGTCTGCGAACGCGCTTCCTCCGACCGGGCGCACGACGCTTCCACACACACTGCTTACGTTCGCGCCCCCCCCCCCCCCCCGCGCGCGACCCGCGTCCCTTCGGCGTTCGCGTTTCGCGTCCCCATGTCCCCGGACGCTCTAATTATTATGGAAGGACTTAGCTGGGGATTGACGCTGGAGTTTGTCCCTCGGAGTCGACGGAGCTCCTCCTCCTGGCAGCGGATCGTCGCCGCGTACTCCTCGTCCCTTCGGGCCTGCTCCACACGTAGGAGTCGGACTTCCCGAATGACGGCCTGGAGCGTCTCGGTGAGCGTTGTGATCGCTGGCGTTTAAGAAAATATTGTCTGGGTGATAAAGAAGAACATTTCTTTAAATATTTTTAAAAGATTCTTAAAATATTCTTAAAAATGTTATCACAAAATGTTTTTTTACTATTTTAAAATATTCCTAAAACCATTTTAAAATATTTCTTGCAATATTTTTATAGAAATATTCAGAAATATTTTTTGAAAACATTTTGTGCTGTATGGGCTATTATGCATCTTTCTTAATTAAGAATATTTCATGATATTTCAAAAATATTTGAAGAAGGATTATAAAACCAATAATAAAAATAAATTTAAAATATTTTTTAAATATTTTGGAACGAGATTATAAAACAATAAGTATATATATTTGAATTATAATATTTCAAAAATATACACTGCTAAAAAAATTAGGGGACCACTTTTTGTTAACAAATTTTTGCCGATTTTTAAACTGTAATTACTCAGCGAATAATTAACGTAAAAAAAGTTTAAAAAAGGTTTTACAAGGCAATCTCTCTACTATAAAGTGCTTTTGTTCAATTTTTACTCAGGTTAATACTCAAAGACGTAGTCAGCTTTGAAAAAGGACGAATTTGAAATATCTAAAATCTTAAAATTTGCAGTTTTCCACCGCCTAACGAAAAAATTGGCGAACATAATCATTAATACCATCTCAAAATACGGACTTTGCTCTTTCAAATAAAAAAAAAAAAAAAAAACTTTGTCCTACGCCGATTATTTAGCGAGATGTCGCAATTTAAAGTAACCCCTGTTCTCTTTTACGATTTTAGCACGATACCGCCGGCATTTGCGTAACCTGATGTGCATTACGGGCATGTTGCTCAGTCAAATTTTGCACATCATGTATGTATGTGTATATGGAGTGTACATGGGTATGTGTGTACATGTAGGGGTTTCTTCTTATTGTTAGTAAGAAGAGTTGCCATTTTTTCGCCATATCACGCGTATCGCGCAATCTTGATCTCACATTGATGCATTTTTTACATCAGATTAAAGATGAGGCACTGCGTCAAATTTGGAATAAAATTTCACAATTTAATGTAAAAAAAATCCATCAATATGATATCAAGATTGCGCGAGATAATACAGCGAAGAGATGACAACACTTCTTACTAAAAAAAACCTCTACATGTACACACATACACATGTATACTCCATACATATACACATATACATACATGATGTGTAAAATCCGACCGAGTAACTTCCCCTTGTGTGGTGCATATCAGATTACGCAAAAGCGGTATCGTGCTGAAATCATCGGCATAGGACAAAGTTTTTTTTTTATTTGAAAGGGCAAAGTCGGTACTTTGAGATGGTATTAATGATTATGTTCGCCAATTTTTTTTTTTTTTGTTAGGCGGTGGAAGACTGCAAATTTCAAGATTTTGGATATCTCAAATACGTCCTTATTCAAAGCCTTTGAGTATTAACCTGAGTGAAAATTGAACAAAAGCACCTTATAGTAAAGAGTTTGCCCTGTAAAACCTTTTTTCAAACTTTTCTTACGTTAATTATTCGCTGAGTAACTACAGTTTCAAAATGAGCTAATATTTACTGACAAAAAGTGATCCCCTAATTTTTTGAGCAGTGTATTTTAAATATTTAAGAAAATATTGTCTGGGTGATAAAAAAATATTCTTAAAAATGTTACCACAAAAGGTTTGTGAACCATTTTAAAATATTTCTAAAACCATTTTAAAATGTTTCTTGCAATATTTTTATAGAAATATTTAGAAATATTTTTTGAAATTATTTTGTGCTGTATGGGTAATAGGCACACGTATAATAAAATATGCATACGCATACAAGTGGGATCGCGCATGAACGCGCGCGTATGCTCGCGCATACGCACACGCATGCCTGCATGACATGTTTTCTCACATAATTAAATATGTGAGAAATTTGTGTACATATATAAAAGATAAATAGATATTCTTCTAAATGTATTTTATATACAGGGCATTTGATGTTTTACAAGCTGTTATCCCTGAAAGTATTGCTTTATTGGTAAATCGTTTCAGATAAAAGTTAGAGGGTTCAAAAAGAGCCAATAGACGATCTTATTAGCTTTTGGGTCCAGGGTTTGTATTGGTTCAGCAAAGCCCAAGTTAAATTTTTTAAATAAAAGCCTCCATTTTTTATTTTACCATATTTTATTACTAATTAATTTGAACAACTTTTGTCTGGAATATTTTTTCATTTGCCTAATACTTTTTAAGATATTTAAGGAAAACTTGATAATTTTTTCTTGATAATATTTAGCTTACAACATCTCGATAATTGTTTGTCGGAGAGAAAAGTGCAGGACTTTTTGACTTAATTTGGTCTCAATAATACGCTATTGCAGTAGTACCCCAACGGCGAAACTTCCGAAAACGTCCATGCTCAGATTTAGGTCAAACTTTGTAAATAGGTTCCTTTTAGATAAAAAAGACATATACCAAAAGGATTTTTTGCGACTCCAAAGTTTAGCAACTTTTTAAATATTTTTTCACATCTTTTTCTTATGTCCTATGTATTATTGTACAGTCTATCATTGTTTGTGTGGAATGTTAAAAAACCGAGAAACACGTTTGCACACATAGCTCTTGTCGTGAGCGAACTAAAACTTAGTATATTACAAACCAAAACAGCTCTCAAGTAATGTAAAGTCCATAAAGTCATACCCTTCGAAGTCATAACATAAACATCATTGGCGAAACTTCAGAAAATCAGAAACGTTGTAAACCCATGTGACAACTCGTCTTGCGTGAAAAGTGTATGCGTAGAGGCAGTAGGTTCCGCCCCCTTGCGGGGGGCTCCATTATTGTTAAACTAGACATATAGCGTGCCTTTAAAATACATGCGTGGGCTTTCCACGCGTGGAAAGTTGTAAACCCATGTGGCACCTCGTTTCGCGTAGAAAGTGTATGCGTGGAGGCAGCAAGTTAAAAACTTGCACATTGCTTCCTCATAGTTTTTAAGTGTGCAAGTAGAAACTTCCACATTGCTTCCTCATAGTGTTTAAGTGTGCAAGTAGAAACTTGCACATTGCTTCCTCATAGTTTTTAAGTGTGCAAGTAGAAACCTGCACATTGCTTTCTGATAGTTTTTAAGTGTGCAAGTAGAAACCTTTGCTCACAAAGCTCCTCTATGAGGAAGCTTTTATTTTATTCGATGTATAATTATTAGTATTTATTTGTTTTGGCTTCCTCATAGAGGAAGCTTTGTGAGCAAAGGTTTCTACTTGCACACTTAAAAACTATGAGAAAGCAATGTGCAGGTTTCTACTTGCACACTTAAAAACTATGAGGAAGCAATGTGCAAGTTTCTACTTGCACACTTAAACACTATGAGGAAGCAATGTGCAAGTTTCTACTTGCACACTTAAAAACTATGAGGAAGCAATGTGGAAGTTTCTACTTGCACACTTTTGTTTTTTATTGTGATAAGCTTTATTGCGACTAATATTTGTTGCGAGGACCAACGCCTCTAAGGCCGTATCCTCTCTAGTCAAAGGTGGCAATGATATCTCTAGGAGTCTCGTGAGTCGAAAGGCTCAAAACAATGTGACACACTACTAGGCGGCCGGTCCACACTCATGTGGCGGGCCGGTCGTCGCACGAGCCCGGTTTGCCGTACACCGCCTCTGCCCGTCGTCGGGATTTCACCGCTTACGACGGCACGGCGTCTAACGGTCGAACATGAGTTTTGCGAGTTCGATGTCGAGACTCGGAATCGTCTGTAGACGACTTAGGTACCTGGCGGGGTGTTGTATTCGTAGAGCAGTTACCACGCTGCGATCTGTTGAGACTCAGCCCTCGGCTTGTTATACTAACATTTGTTATACTAATATTTGTTATACTATTACAAAAAAAATTTACGAAAGTTAGAGCAACCACGGACATTTCTAAAAATAGCCAGAAATCAAGTATTTCTCGAAAACGAGTACCGCAAGGGTATTGACACTTATCGCATATTATTTCTATTTTTATGGAGCATCATATACTAGTTTTTCAAAAACATTTAGAAAAAACTTTTTTCACAATTCATTATAATGTCTGTTTCACAATAGCTCGGAATAGGAATTCCATGTTAAAAGTTGAAACTTTGAAACTCAGTATCTCGATTTTTAATACCGCAAGAGGTATCGAAATTTATACTACACATAAAGCACATCTGAATTAACGTATGTTCACAGTTTCAAGAAAATCTAGAGAAAATCGATTTTCCGGAGAACGTCCTTAAATTTCCCACCCTGTATACATATTTTAAACAAATTAATCGAGAAATTTGTGAAATAAATATTTTTGAAAATTTTCGGGAATTTTTTGTTTTTATATAAAAACATCAGAATAATAACAAAAAACGCCTTTTTAATTAACAATGATGATACAGGATCGTGTCAGAAACGAAGTCGATACTGCTTTGCAAAAGAATGGGAAGAAATTTACTATGAAATTATTGCAAGATTTACCATATTTAGAGAGATGTATAAAGGAAGCGTTACGCTTATATCCCAGCATATATTTTATATCACGAATTCCTGGGGAAGACGTAAAATTACGTATGTATTTAAATTTTTATTGTGTGTATGTTTAAATATTACATTAAGCAACATGTCATCAAATGTATGAGCTAAATACGTATAAAATGCATTGTTCCTATATATGTATTAAAGATTTAAAAATTTATTTATTTTTATTGATAAGTTTATTTATATGTATAATAATCCGAAAATTTTGTATACAATGCTACACACTACAATAATGTTAAGCAAATAATACTTAATAAAATTTAGATGATAATTACGTTATATTTTTATATTATCGTTCAAGCTATTGGCATCTATTCCTATGTTGTATTAGATATATATCTAATTTTAAAATTTTAACGTTTTCAATTATTATTTGTAAATTTCATTGTGTAATATACTTTCTAGAGTCATATTTGGTACCGGCTGGAACATTACTGGTTCTTAATATTTACGCAGTTCACAGAGATCCCAATTTTTGGCCAAATCCTGAAGTATTTGATCCAGACAGATTCTTGCCTGAGAAGATCCGAAATCGTCATCCTTATTCATATGTACCATTCAGTGCTGGACCACGTAACTGTATCGGTAAACTATGTTATTTTTATATCCTGATATACATATACTTTAAATATTTTGTTACATAAACATTATGATACGTACTAAATTATAGGCCAACGATTTGCTATGCTGGAATTGAAGGCAATGGTAGCTTCTCTGATACACAGTTTCTACGTAGAACCCATTGATTATTTAAAAAATCTTCGGATACAGGCCGATTTCGTACTTCGCCCTGCTCATCCACTTCGTGTAAAATTTATCCCTATCTATAAAACGAATGCAAACTTTTGAAGCAAAAACCGATTTAATAAACACTGTAGAAGACAAAGGGAATAAAGCTCCATTTGCATATAAAACGGATAGCCAATAACGTCGTACTGTTAACTTTGTACACGTCATTATCGGTCACAAGATTAAAAAAAAAAAATATATATATATATATATATATATATATACCCACACAGCAAAATATATCTCCAAGATATCTAGAAGATATCTGAATGACGGAATATCTGATTGCGCAAGATATCATGAGAATATCTCAAAACATCTCTAAGATCATAAAAAGCCATGATAATTTCATCTCCAGATATGATATCTGATTCTGCATATATGTCGGATATCTATGCCTCATTTAAAAGCAGATATATGTTACATACAACCCAAATAGCAAGAAGAAAAGAAGAATTTTTTTTAAATTCTTGATTTATGAAATTAATTTTTTTTCCATATTTATTCTCTGTTCTAAAATGATTTTTAAGAGTTCATAAGAAATTCATTTTTATGTCACCAATTCTGAGTCCTTCTTCAAATATAAAAGAAGTTCTTTTCATAAGAATTTGCAATAAATTCAAAATTATGCTTTAAGGTGATGCTGGAGCCGTCTGTTTTACCGGCATTCGTTGCTGTGACGTAGCGTCGTATTAACTTGACAGAATTAAAAATCCTTTTCCAGAATTGCAGTACATACATTAATGATTCGGGGTAACTCCGATTTTATATAGAAAACGAGAAAAAATTACGGAAATACAGATTTCCTTATCTACTTTTATCCTAATATGGCGTCTCGAGCTGTCAGCTCGTCACAAGATGTATTTCATATAAGAGATATACCATTGGTACGAACGCGAAAACAAGTTCCCCTGAATTGCACAACAATAAAAACATCGATAAACCTCCCAAATCAAGATTTGGAAGCGTAATATAAAAGTATAGTGTCAGTGTGTATCGTGCGTATGTATGCGTGCAATGTTAGGTGCTATCCTTGTCTATATCCTTGTCTATACAAGGACAGATATAGGTCGATAACATAGAAAATGGTAATTTTGTCGGTTATACAGACGGCTCCAACATCACCTTAATACTATTCCAATATTTTGCAATTTGCCATCTCTGCACTGCATGATATCTCGGAGGTATCACGAAAAATATTAGAGCCAAGTATCTCACAGGCTCGCCTTTTATCCTAGTGCGTAAGAATTTTTGCTTACGAGAAGGTACTGGCGCATGTAGCCGCGTCACGGCAGCGCATGTTACTAGCGCTCGCCCGAGCAAAAATTTTCCAAGTTCCTTCGCGGCGTGTTGCTTTCGCACCGCCTGAGTGAAAATTTCTAAGTTCCCTCGCGGCGCGTGTCTTTCGCCGGGACGAATCGGTACGGCGTCCAAGTCCTCTCGGATTGTTTTATTGGCTACGAATAAACGTGAGTTGATCTTTATAAAATATAAGAGCTAACTATAAATCGGCCATATATTCGAATGCAAATGTTACAGAGATGTCTTTTTCAAAAATATAATGTGATATCGAGTAATGATGTCCTGTAGATATTCTGTAAATATCTGAAAATAAGATATCTCAGATTTGACTTAAAATTGTAGGCATAAAGATATCTGGATCTCTGGCAATATCTCAGATATATTTTGCTGTGTGGGTATATATATAAAATAGAAAATATTTACATAAAATTGTAGTATTAAAAGTACATTTCAGTTAGGAATAATAAGGAAGTTTATAAAGAGTAAGTTAAAAAGAGAAAATTTGTTAAGATAAAAATTGATATTTTATTGATCATATAATGTTGCACAGATAAGACTTTATTGAAAATTCACGAATAGTAGAGGAGCGGGCTAAATAAGAGCCAGACGTGGTAATTGGTGCGCAATAGTTCTTTTCGTAAAAAAATATATATTGATGATAAAAAACAGATGTAGGGTTATGTGGGGTGATGTGCAACATGGGGTGATGTGCAACGTTTCCGATTCCTGGTCTGCATGTCGACATTTGACAGAACCGCATACTGCCATCTATTTGTGTCAATAGTACCTTGTTTTGGATAAATAACTCGCGAGATGGCACGCACCCTGTTTTGCTGTACGAAAAGCGAGTTAAATTTCTCGAGCTCAATGTAATTTTCGCTTTTCACATTCATAGTGATTTCGTGCATTGGTTTTAGGTCATCTTATAGGAAAATATTTTTATATTGTTAGTTTTTTAAGTACTTTTGATAATCCACAGCGATTTTGTGATTTTCTTACGTTGTGTTGGTGTCACGCCAGTCCGCGCAAAATAGCGTGTTTGGGGTTATATGCAACACTTTTTTTGGGGTGATGTGCAACACTCATTTTTCGCTAGTTTATCGCTATTTTACGATGGAACATGTGTATATGAAGTGTTTTAATGCATTTTTCAATGTGTTTAGTCATTATGCCACGAAAATATAAAATCTACTTTATCCGATGAAGAAGTTGAAGACTTGTGCCCGGCATGTAAACGAGTTTTGCCAAAAAAATTGAATCGCAACAATTCAATTTACTGTAACACTTGCGACATTCCTTATCATTTGAAATGTATTGACATGCAAGGTCGCAACTATTTTACTTGTGACAACTGCGATTCAGATGATGAAAAATAGAGTTTTTTTGCATTTTTCCTTTCATTATTCGATTAATTTGTATTTAAGAAGCCCAAATTTAACATTTAAGTCGATTGATGTCGATATTCATGCATTTTTTACCTTAATTTTACCTGTGTTGCACATCACCCCAAGAAAATTTGAAAATGCTAAAAATGCTGAAAATGCTAAAACGCTCGAAAAATTTTTAGGAAAAATTTAAAATTTTGAAAATCTAATCACGCAGAATTGTAGTATTTTCCTTCCTCTACATTATACAGCCATGATATATTCAAGAATTTGATTTTTGGATATGTTTTTCGAGCAACTCGTGAACGTGTTGCACATCACCCCACATAACCCTAACTTAAAAGAATAAATATATAAATGCAAAAATGTTTAAAAATGTGTATATGAAAAAAGTGTTTAAAAATTGTGTAAAATTAATTTGTGTATAATAAATGTATAAAAACAATCCTGTAAAACTTGATCATTGTCACAATTTCGAATTATTTATAATATTTTAAATTTATTTTTTAATGCTGGATGTATATTGGCAGCAGACGACTGCATCTGAAACAAAATAAATCCATGTTAATTTATTTTCTACTTTTCAAAACAGATGTGGTGTAATATAAATGACTTATAATGCATACATTTTTTTTTTTAAGAATGTATTCTAAAACTGCCAATTATTGTATTTCTATGAAAACAAAGTATAAAAGAGAACAAAAGCAAATAAAAGCAAAGTATAAAAGAGATTTTATTTGACATATTCATCTATTGCTGTTTTGCTGGCATAAGTTACACTCTTATTCGATTTTAATTTCGTTGAACGGGTCTTCAGTCTAAACGCATGATAACGAAGAATAATTTTTCTTTTCAGATTGTGGCATTCGGTAATGAAAATGCAATTACTTCGTATTTAGTGACATAAAAACTTTTCAAATTAATTTTTTGCAAATGCACTTGTTTATAGAAATTCGGAAAATTATTTCCATTTGGATGAAAAATTTAAATGTTTTAATGTTTACAAAAAAGTAGCATTTGCGTTTTTTGGTTTCGATTCTGCTTAATAAATTATAAGAGTGATTAATCATTGTATTCGATTTGGTAGCATTTATACATACATCGCAAACCTTTTGATTTTTATGATTATTTGCTACGATATATCCAGCTATAATGTGATATAGAACATTTAATTCAGTGTGGCTTATAAAAATACGTTGATTAGAAATAAGTAGCTCAAAACTACTAGTATTACTTGGTAAAAAAAGCGAGTTAACAGAGCGATTTTTTAATAGGGTATCTAAAAACTCCGATAAGAATTGACGATCGTTTTCGTAATAATTACTTTTACAAATTGGCTTCATGAATTGTGAAATCGTTATAAGTTTCAAATTATTTTTGAATTGCAGAGCGTTTGGAATAACATTTGTTAGTTTATTTATTGAAAACAAATTTTCTAAACAGTCTTGTGTTAATCGTGACGTTAAAAAGAAAGTAAAGCCATTACTTAATAAATCTTTTGAGAATTCAATAACCATTTTCGTAGATATTATTAACGCAGTTTGAAACGGTTTCCACCTACCATCATTGCCTACTTTCATACATGTGAAAAATTCAATAGCCCCTTCAAGAAATTCAATTGCTTCATTATACTTTTCAGGCTTTTCATGACTTAAAACTGTTCCAATATCCCTATTGCTCATGATATGAAACCATCGTGCCATAAAATCTACGAACCACGTAGTTGTTAATCGCTCATCACTATAATTGCCATTTACCAAGTATTGTAATCCTGAATTTATTTCTTCGCAAAAAACTCTGGTTGCATTGCTAACTTTTAGGAATTTTTAGGAAGTGATTGCTAGTATCTAAATATTCTTTACGTAGCTTGGGTGCTAACTTAAATCGATATTTTTATCTTCGTTAAGTACGTCTTTTAAATGTTCACAATTATCTACATTTGAAGGTAAAGAATATTTTTCGCAAAACTTATCAGGAATAGTAATAATTTTATTATTAAAAAATCCCGCTTTTGTATTTTTTAAAGCATGTGGTGAATCCGCATAAAAATATTTGTGAATGTCGCGAAGCATTAATACCGTACCCAGTCAGAAATGTAACCTTGATTCAAGGTTGATTCAACGTCGATATGGTTAACAGCTGGTTGAGTCGATAAGAAAGTCGATATTTCTACAATATCGATCACTCCATGTCAAGAAGTGTATAGTGTCGATTCAGGGTTGATTCAACGTCGAAACGATTAATATCATTATTCTGATGTGCGCACTTACAAAATTCGATCAATTTCGCTTTAGATTTTAATCTTAAAAAATATTACGACATTGTTTGTATAAATATTGTACAAAATAACTTATGGACATTTATTAGGAAATCGCGTAATTAATTAATCGCAATAGATCAGTTATAAACGCCCAGTCCTGCAAAATCCGCGAAAATTACGACTTGCGAATTGTAGACGAGCCTAACAAAACACATGCATCAATAATCCAACATTAAAATGATTCGATTGAGCATCCACTGTCAAACTCGTCGGTGGCCGCATTTAGTAATCGCGCTTGTAAAAAATTCTCACGGACCCGCGGTTGAACAGCGCGCCATAAGCGGCGTTGCTATGATAAGTGATAACGGGGTGCGTTTGGTTTGGACGCTCACGCGCTGTAAGCGCTTATGAGCGTTAAGCCCCTTGCACAATGCCAGGCAACAGGCAATAGAAACAGGGAATAGAAATCAGAAATCATGTATAAATGCAGAATAAACAGTGACACAGGCAATAGACACAGAGTTTCCGTCACGTTGGAAATTCTGTGCCTATTGCCTGTTGCCAACCAATCATAGCATTCAAATTTTTTAGGTTGTAATTAACGATTTTTTTGTTATTTCCTGTTCCTATTGCCTGTTGCTTGGCATTGTGCAAGGGGCTTTACTCACGTCGTTCGCTTTGGAGTTGTAAGCGCTTACGGATCGACTAATGACGTCATCGTGACGTCATAACTTCTGCTGACAAAACTTATTTCTGCAAGGTAGGGCAGTGTGAGCGTGATCAAGCATAAGCGCTTACGTTTATTTCGGAACGCATTGTTAGCGGATTGCATATCAACAAACATGTCGTCGAATTGAATTATAGACGGAAAAATTGTAACGAAATTCCAATTTCCAATGCAAACAGTGTACTTAAAAGATCCAGAAACCGGCCGCGTGTACGAAATAATTAAGTGTCACGGCAGATGAAGCAAAGCGCTTATAAAAACTGGTAAGTTCATGTGTAGTCAATATTATGTTTGAAGTTATTACTGCAAAATATTTGAAGGTTATAAACTATTTTCTTTCTCGTAATTTCTATCACGTTTATCATTATTATGCTATTATGATTGTTTTCCGTTACTTTCAGATCTCGTTTATGCAACAATAAAATTAGGTGAAATAAAAAAAGTACATGGTAAGTTTAATAAGCGTATAGATTTTCTTTATGAGAAAAATTTAATTTGTAATAAATTTTGTATAATTATTTTTATTTAGAGGACAAAAAATAACACCATCGTGTTTGATATTGACAACTGTGAGGAGATATCACAGAAAAAGGATGAAATATCACAGGAAGAGGAGATACCACAGGAAGAGGAGATTTCACAGGACGAGACATCATAACATGCTACAAGTGAAGAAGTTGGAGGTACTTTTAATAATTTTGTAAAGTAATGTATATAATTTTTTATGTTTCTTTAATACTTATTTTTACAGTTTTTAAATGGCCTCATGAGGCTATTCTTTTATTGATAGAAGAATACAATTTAAGACAAAACGATTTCCATTCCGGGAAAATGTCGCAAAAGAAAGTATGGTCTTTAATTGCGGCCGAATTAGTGAAGCATAGTTATAACGTAACCGGACCACAGTGTTTGTCGAAGTTCTCAGGATTAAAACGGACCTATAAAGCTGTAAAGGATCATAATAATAAATCCGGTAATGGGACAAAAAAATGGCCATATTTTGCTGTAAGTAATTATTTTAAAAGCAACTGATACTTAATTTCATTAAGTAATTTGCTAATAACAGTCTTTTTTCAGCATATGGATAATTTACCAGGCTCGAAACCGTTTATGTTGCCGGTAAGCACTGTGTCTTCAACGGGGAAAAGATCACGATCACCATCAGAATGCAGTACATCTAGCGACAGTTGTTTTGAGATTGAACAAAAATCAGTATGTGGTAAGTTAATAGGTGTTATTCATAGTTGGGTCTTATATTTAAGATCTGATTATGCCCGTATCAGACTACGGATTGGGATTAAGATTGGATTGAAATTTGACCAATCAGAGTAAAGTTTACTAAACTTGAGATCAGTTTTCTTTGTTCTGATTGATTAAATTTCAATCCAATCTCAATCCCAATCCGTAGTCTGATACGGGCTTTATGAGTACTGGCCAATACCTTTGTTCTATATCTTTGTTCTTTTTTTATGTAATTTTTTGAATGTAATAATATATTTCTTTATTATATACAGATATTTAAGTAATTAGAATTTTTATAAACCTATTATTTTGACTTGTTATATGGTAATAATATTTTGTTTTATTTAGAGAAAGTTGAGCAGCCACATAAGAAAGTTCGACAGTTGCATAACGTTGAAAAATTAATAGAGGACATAAAAAGTGATAGAAAGATAGCAGAGGAACCCATGGAAAGAAGACATCAAGAAAATATAGATCTGCGCAAAAGACTTCTGGATTCTTTAGAAACAATGGTTGATATTCTACGAAAAAAGTAACCTTTTGTTATATGTATTCTGATTATAAGATAATTATCTTTTTTTTAATTGATATTTTTTTATAAATAATGTTTGGAACTGCATACTTACGTTACTTAAATCTACTCAGGACAGGAAATGTGATATATGTTTCTATATAAGTATATTTTTTTATAAAATAGAATTAAGAAAAGTGTATTTCTTATTTAAAAAGTTGCGTTACCCATATGTTATATGAAAGAAAAAAATGGTTAATACTTTATGAAAAAAGCAATCTTTTATTGTTATATGTATTATGAGAGATTATCTTTTTTTCTTTTTAATTGATATTTTTTTTATAAATAATGTTTACAACTGTATACTCACAGTTTACTTAAATCTACTCAGGATATGAAATGTGATATATGTTTCTATATAAGGATACTTTTTATGAAATAGAATTAAGAAAGATATTTTTTATAAAAGAAGTTGCGTTACCCATATGTCATGTATGATAGTTATAATAAGATATGATGCGTTACCTATGTATTACTAGACAAATAATATGTTATATGCAAATATGTTTAATGTAAACGCTATGAATTACTTTAAATAAAGTGTGTATATAAAGTTATCAAGAGACACGGTAGTGTCTCGCGCTAAGTACGCGCGGAGCAAGACGCACCGTGACTCTTTTACGCGAACGCACGAGTTGCGAGTACCCGAGATTTTGAGATCTCAATATTTTATTTACATTAGTGCTAAAGTTATTTTATTACATTAGTGGTTTATTAAAGACTATATAAGTAATATAAGTAAATATAGTAATTTCACGCATTTCGCATAATTAAGTTATTACAAATTAGATCTCGTTTTACATGGCCTGCATTGTTACCTCTTCTTTGATGAATTAATTGTTCACTAGCATCAGTTTCTAAAACATCTGGTTCTATAATAGGAAACCCAGTCAGAAACGTTTGGTTGATACGACGTCGAATCAACGTCGAAAACCAAATGTCGAAATTCTGGTCGATTCGACGTCGAAAGCGTATAAAATATCAACAAAACTATTCAACTATTATTTCGACATCGTTTCAACGTCGAAGTAAGATCGAAATTTAATTGAAATAATATACTTTATTTTATACTTCTTTAAGGTAAAAAATACTAAAAAATAAGGAGTGCAAACAATCTTGTTTTTCATCATTTCAGTTTATTAAGTAGTAAAAACTTAGTTATTTATATTATTAGATATATTATTACCATATTGCACACACATTTGTGTTTTACATTGTGTTTCATTGCACTGAACTATTATACTGTTTGTAGATATAAAAATAAAAAAAATAATATATATATATGTATATATATATATATATATATATATATATATATATATATATATACATATATATATATATATATGGGTCATATATTCCATGCCAACTCAACCGATGATTGTCCTCGACCATTTTTTATTTGGCCGAAATTTTTTTGTTTTCATACTAAATGAAAGTAGCTTCCATGATTTTTTTTAGATTTTTATCTCTACTCATACTTAAGTTATGGATTAAAAAAAAAATGCAGTTTAAAATTTGGAAAATTTCAAATGCCTGTAACTTTAAGAAGAAAAAAGATATTGTAAAAAATAAGGTGGTCTTTCTTTTCGTCTTTCACTGTACTTTTCAAAGAAAATATCGAAAAAATGTTTAATGGGCAATATGACTTTTTTTTTTAAGGATTTAAGTAAAAAATGTTTGTTTTTCTCAGTGCCACCGCTTTGATTTTTTTCAAAAAAATCTCACAAATTCTAGAATTAATTTCGAAATTTTTAAGACGTATAAGAAAATGGGATTCCAATAACTTCGATTTTTTAAAGGACTTTTTCTTCATTTTTTTTTGAAAATAATTTTTTTAAAATAAGATAGACTCTACCGATGGTTATAAAAAAATTTGATAAATTTATAGACAGCAATCTTGAAATTTCGATCTATAGGTAAAGAGAAAATTCGAATATTTTCTATTTTTTAATTGCATTTTTACTTATTTTTATTATTGAATTATTTTTTTTAATAGAATATTATAAATTGAGGAACTTTAACGGATAGCATGTAACAATTAAATCATATGGTTAATGAAAAAAATACGTATATTATCTGTGAAAATAGCAATCAGATTTATTTGAAAATAAAATAAATAAATAAATATATATATATATATATATATATATATGGGGCATTCTCTGTCACCGGACACCCCCCTCTGCCCAAAATTTGTGTCGACCGATTGAGGTCAATGAGGGCTCAAATTGTAGGTAATGATATGTAGTTTCTTGTACCGTGTGGCCTTTTTGAGAATTCCAGATGGCTATCAAGGCTGTCGCGATGGTAATCGGAGAAAACAAGAAAAAAATCAGTAAACGACTTTCCGTATGCCACACGATCAATCAAAGAAGCTCTAAAACTATTGATGGGATGATTTTTGAGGTCGTTGATTACGAATCTGAAGCAAATACAATAGTCCCTACTCATATGCCATCTTTTTGGAACGGGATTACATTTTCTCAAGTTCACACCTCATCAGCCTTTTTCAAGGCTCCATATTCTCATCATTCCTTTATTTCCTTATAGTCCTTCTCAAGATTAGTTTTTCTTTCCGGTTATCATCTGATAAGCATTTTTCAATACTTCATCTATATTTCGTATGTACTGTGATACATCTAGCATAGTAACAGAAACGCTGTCCTTCGAAAACAATCGTCCGGCGAGAACGACAACGGCCGTTGCCGATGGAAGTTTCGAGTTGTTTGTCAGCGCGAGCTTTTGTTTTGTCGTCATGCTTTTCGGGAGGAGACTCTCCCGAAACCAGGCTCAGCTTGTTCGCCGATCGGGACAGTCGTTCCCGAGACCGTTCGCCATTTATAATAAAAACTAAACCGTATGTGTGTGTTCTTTGTAGTTACACCTTACAGTACATTTATCTTGTCTTTTTTCCAGAAGTGGTTAATTTTTCTTTTAAGTGGGCATTTTATTTGCTCTTCTCAGGGTTTCATCGCAGTAGTCCTTTTCAGGACTGGATAATTTTTCTTTTAAGTAAACATCTCATCATTCCTTCTCAGAGCTTCATCACAATAGTCCGTCTCAGGGCTACATTCGATTAGCTATTTTATAGTCGACAGCTGATCGGTCTTCAGAAACATTATATCATCGTTGTCTTTCCCAGAATTCCAGAACGTTAACTTCTTTCGAAAATTTTGTTAACTGTTCATTCACCATGTCCAATATGACAAAAAAGATCAGAGGTAATCGGTGTGTGAATCTCTTTAAGAAGCCTGGTGAAAAAGGTCATATCGGAAAAGACTTACGTACCATTTCAAAACGTATATTAGCGGCACGACCTGATTTACCCGACAACTGTAAGGTGTATGTACCAGTTGTAGAAAAATATTTCAATCCAATCCTGAGATAGACGATTCAGTACATAATATGCAAGAAGAAGATGTTGATATGGATGATTCAGCGAACTATTCTTCTCAAAATTCTCAAGATTCTTCTGTTTGTTCAGAAGGTGAAACGGAAGCTCCATCTGCTCGAGAAATCGAATTGGAAGAATTACTGAGGGGGCTTAAAAGTAAATTTCAAAGTTTGCAGATGGGCGATCCTTTGAGAATCAAAGTCTCAACTATAGCTCCTGAATCATGGAGTGTAAATAAGATAGCGAGAGAATTCGGTGCATCACGACGTTTGGCGAAAAAGGCAAAAGATCTTGGATCGACCTCGGGAATTTTAGCAGATACAACAACAAAGTCTGGCAAAAGTTTGTCTCCATCCTTATCACAAAAAATTAATCAATTCTATGAGAATGATTTATACAGCCGAATGATGCCTGGGATAAAAGATACTGTGTCAGTAATAATTGATGAAAAACGCACTCGCATACAAAAATGTCTATTGCTTCTAGGTCTCAAAGAGTTGTATGTGATGTATAAGGAATCGTATCCAAATGATAAACTTGGGTTTAGCACGTTTGCTAAACGGCGTCCGAAACACGCGTATCCTGCCCGGTGCTAATGGAACACATAGCGTTTGTGTCTGCACGATTCATGAGAATTGTAAACTTATGTTAGATGCAGTTAATTTGAAGGAATTATCCAAAGACTGGGAGAAACCAATAAATGATTACAAAGATTGCTTGAATTTGTTCATGTGCGAGAATCCAAGTGCTCAATGTCATCTAAATGAATGTGACAAATGTCCAGGATTCCGAGAATTTTCTTCAAGACTGCTCGACATTTTTGAAGATAAGTGTATTTCAGAAATACAATACAGTAGTTGGACAGTAACAGATAGATCGACTCTGCAGACAATCACTTTAGAAGCCTCCGATTTTATTGATGAACTATGTAATAAATTAGAAATACTGAAACCACATTCATTTATCGCCAAGCAGCAGTCAGCTTTTATCTCGAAAAAAAAAAAAAGATCTATCTGATGGGCATGTCATAGTCATGTTTGATTTCTCCGAAAATTATGCATATACTGTTCAAAATGCATCGCAAGCGTTCCATTTCAACAATAAACAATGTACTGTTTTTCCCGTGATTTACTATTACAAGGAAGAATCCGAATTGAAACATCAAAGTTGCGTTTTCTTATCGGACAGTGTAAAACATGATACTGCTGCAGTTTGTACAATCCAGAACTCATTAATTCCGGAGATCAAAAGAAATGTACGGCACGTCAAGAAGATCATTTACATGACTGATGGTGGCTAAACAGCATTTCAAGAATAGATTCCAAATCGCCAATCTCGTACATCATAAGGGGGACTTTGGTATCGAAGCCGAGTGGCATTTTAGCGCAACAGCTCATGGGAAGAGTTGCTATGATGGTATTGGGGCCATATTTAAGAGAGAGGCATACAGAGCTAGTCTTATTGCTAAACCAACAGAGGCAATCCTAACATTTGACAGGTTATACAATTGGGCGAGAAATCATTTCGGAGGCATCAAAATTTTCAGTTTCAGTCAGGTTCAGCATAATGCAATGACTAGGAAGCTGAATAAAAGATTTGAATCGGCATTACCCGTTCCAGAGATCCTCAAAAACCATGCTTTTCTAATATCGCAACAGCAAGAGGTCATCATAAAGAGATTTTCGAATGCTGCAGATGGAGTAAAAGTGAACATTCTGAAAACTAAGACCGCTTAGTGAAACGGTCACCTGTTCTTGGTGTGAATCCGGCTAAACAGTCCCCTAGTCTTAGGGCGGCGGTGTGGTCTAGTGGTAGAGCGCCAGACTCGTAATCTGAGGAACCAGGTTCGAGTCCACTAGAGCCCCATGAATCATGGAAAAGTTTTTTTCCGAAAAAACCGCGTCCCTCCGTGCAAGATGCGGAAAAAACTGGGCTCCGTCTTTCGGAAGAGACGTTAAACCGTTGGTCCAAAAGGAGGAAACAGTAAGGTAGTAGAGATGAATTGGAGGTTAGGGTTGGGTACGTCCCTTCAAAACGCCTTTTAAGGCCCCTTGGGGTATATAAAGTAAAATTCGTTATCCAGTCCCCTAGTCTTGCCTTAACTGGTTGGACAACGTTTGGTCTCGCCTCAACCGGCTGGACCGTCCCTCAGTCTTGCCTTAACTGGTCGAACAACGCTTAGTCTTACTTTAACTGGTCGGAAATTGCTTGAATTTTCAATTTTGGTAGCAGATTCGTAACCAGTGCCCATTCGAGCAACCTTACGGAACATAGGAAGCTGCCGTTGCGGTTTTGGTCGCCATATTTGATCCGCCATCTTGAATTTTAGAATTTTTACTTCAGTTTCGTAATCAACGACCTCAAAAACCATCCCATCAATAGTTTTAGAGCTTTCACATTTGATTGATCGTGTGGCATACGGAAAGTCGTTTACTGATTTTTTTCTTGTTTCCTCCGATTATCATCGTGATAGCCTTGATAGCCATCTGGAATTCTCAAAAAGGCCACACGGTACAAGAAACTACATATCATTACCTACAATTTGAGCCCTCATTGACCTCAATCGGTCGACACAAATTTTGGGCAGAGGGGGGTGTCCGGTTGACAGAGAATGCCCCATATATATATATATATATATATATATATATATATATATATATATATATATATATATATAATATATATATGACAAAATAAAATTCCAATTGCACACACATTTTGGGCTTGACTCCTATTTGCAAAAGAAACATAAGCAAATTCCGTTCTTAAGAAAAATCTACAAGTTAATTGGTTAAAAACCATAGAGTGACAAAATAAAATTCTAGTGCGTGCATTTTCAAAAATTTCAATTAACGAATAATTTTGCTTTTAAAAAAACAAGTAGAATTTGCAGAAATAATATATTCGCAGAAATAACAATCCCGAATCAATATAGTCTTCTTATTTTTTTGTCCTTTTTCCCATACTGCCGTCATCTTGGCGACGTCAAGGCGCTTGCTTTAGCCATAATGAAGTTGCTGCATCAATCTCTGGGATTTCAGTTTTTAGCCTTTTATCCAGAATGGCACCTAAAAATGCAATAGTTTTTATATTTTATAAATTTTTTTTTTAAACCTGCATAAAAATATGTAGACGCCAAGTCAATAGTAAAAAAAGTACAAGAAAGAGACTAAAAAAAGATACTAAATCAGTAGAAAATTTTGTCAAAATGCTGAAAGATGAATATTAATAAAGACAGTGATCTGCATAACTCTCTTTGTATTGAAATAGCATTGGAAAAGTAATTTACAGCCGCTCGAGAACAAGAGAATCTTACCTCCATCAAGTTAGCCCCCCCACCATCGCAAAAAAATCCGCACCTATTAAAAAATTTAGTGCTATTTATGTGCTAATTTGTTGCTCTAGTCCGGATTTTGTTGCTCAAGCCGTTTAGCAGGAAATGGCAATCGAAATGGGGGGGGGGGGGGATCAGCTTGCCGTCAAGCTAACCCCCCCCCCCCCAATAATAAAAAACCTATATAGAGTGCTCAAATCCAAAAAACAAATACACCAGAATTTGTTGCTTTTTTGTTGCTCCAAGATAGCGTGAAAACATTTTTGAAATATAACGTTCTTATAATTTTTGCCATTCATCAGCTAGAATGTCGATTGAACGATCATTTGGATTGCTAAAAGGGAGATTTCGAAGTTTATTATCGCTTCTTGATATGGAACGTGTCGACTTAATCCCAGAATTTATTATTGCATGTTGTGTTATGCACAACATCTGTTTCCTGCAAAATGATGACTTCCCATTCAGAAACGTTTGGTTGATACGACGTCGAATCAACGTCGAAAACCAAATGTTGAAATTCTGGTCGATTCGACGTCGAAAGCGTATAAAATATCAACGACTATTCAACTATCATTTCGACGTCGTTTCAACGTCGAAGTAAGGTCGAAATTTGATTGAAATAATATACTTTATTTTATACTTTTTTAAGGTAAAGAATACTAAAAAATGAGGAGTGCAAACAATCTTGTTTTTCATCATTTCAGTTTATGAAGCAGTAAAAACTTAGTTATATTGTTACCATTGCACACATTTGTGTTTTACATTGTGTTTCATTGCGCTGAACTATCATACTGTTTGTAGATAAAAAAATTAAAAAAATTAATCTCTTATATACTATTATATATATATATATATAATGACAAAATAAAATTCCAATTGCACACACATTTCGGGCTTAACTTTTATTCGCAAGAAAAACATACGCAAATTCCGTTCTTACGAAAAATCACAAGTTAATTGGTTAAAAACCATAGAGCTAATCAACAACTTTTGCAACAGAGCAGAATTTGCGCATGTTTCTCTTGCGAATGAATGCAGCCCAATATTTGTAAATAAAGTAACAAATAAAAGTCTCTTATATGCTATATACAAATAAGTGATTCAGGACCTCCGTAACAACTGTCTGCGCGGTCGCGTAGCTCCTAAACAACGCATCAGAGAACATGGGTTGCTTGACAAAAGATGATCTTTTCTACGAGACCTATCGTTCTTCAGAGTTTGTTGCAGAAATCCTGAATCACCATGTATAGTGTCAAAATAAACTTCTAATGCGTGCATTTTCAAAAATTTCAATTAATGAATAATTTTGCTTTTAAAAAACTAAGTAGAATTCGCAGAAATAATATATTCGCAGAAATAATAATAATCCCGAATGAGTATGTCTTCTTATTCTTTTGCCCTTTTTCTCATACTGCCGTCATCTTGGCGACGCCAATGCGCTTGCTTTAGCCATAATAAAGTTGCTGCATCAATCTCTAGGATTTCTAGCCTTTTATCCAGAATGGCACCTAAAAATGCAATAGTTTTTATATTTTATAAGATTTCTTTTAAAAAACTTGTATAAAAATATATAGACGTCAAGTCAATAGAAACAAAAAGTACAAGAAAGAGACTAAAAAAAGATACTAAATCAGTGGAAAATTTTGTCAAAAAGACGAATATTAATAAAGACAGTGATCTGCAAAACTCTCTTTGTATTGAAATAACATTGGAAAAGTAATTTACAGCCGCTCGAGAACAAGAGAATCTTTTATCATTATTAACTTGAATAGTTTAGTATATTTATATTTATTGTATATATTATTTATATAAGACCAATATTTCGTTGTATGAAAGGAGAGAAGTTTAGCACTCCCCTAGACAAGGATGGCATTCACATGTACTGGTAGGCACTGTCGTCAGATGGCGACACTTACCACACATTTGTAGGGAGCAGCATCTCTGCCTCCCTGTTCGCTATTGGTTGGCGCTCTCGCCAACGTGAGAGTTACGAGGTTGGCAGAAGTGTGTTCAGAAACCGTTAGACTGATACGAAGACTCGTGGCTATTGCGTGGCTCGCAATAAAGTATTATTCTGCTATTAGTATTGAGTGTGTAATCATTCCTCGATTCCTCTCGCCATTACATCGGTAGTAGGCCGATATGCGGAGGTACCATAATCCTCCCGCAATACCAGATTCCTACATTGGTGACCCCGACTAAAAAATACGCAACAGTTCGTGTACAAGTCGCTACCGGAAGCCCGAGTCAGAGATAAATCCTCGTGTGGACCAGCCTTCCCCGAGGAACGAACGCAGAAGTCGCGGATTGAATTACCCGCAGCAGCAAGGTACATCCCTGTGCCCGCGTCCCTGGCTGTTACTTACCTACGCTGCAGCCAGCCTTGCCGCGCCGAAACGATATTCGGGCGCCCATTTTTGCCGCGCTTTTTGCACAAGGCACATAAAGGCGGGTACGTGAGACCCCACCGACGCCCGGGTAGCCACAGTGGTTTTGCCGCCTTATTATCACGGCCATCCTCCCGTGTGCGACTGGCTTTTCCTCTCCGCCGCCGCCAGACCGCCGATGCCACGAATCAGCGGCGTCGCCATCATCAAATTTGTTGTAATTGCGTGAAGCCAACGACACCGGCGCCTTGGATTCCCGTCGTCGTTGAGACAGTAAATGCGTGAAGCCAACGTCTCCGGCGCCTTGAGTCCCATCGTCACCGGGGCTTTGGATTCTACCCACCGTTTACTAAACGACTGTAATTTAGAAGTAAGCTAATAATCCGCCGCGCACCGTCACTCCTCAACGCTCATGTCGTTTATATTGTATAACGCCCGTGTTGTTTATGTTGTTTAACGCTTGTGTCGTATAACGCTCGTGTTGTCTATGTCGTTTAACGCTCGTGTAGTATAACGCCCGTGTCGTTTATCGCCCCTAGTTTGCTAATACCTTGCAGTAAGGAAGAATTAGAAATTCTAAACAATGTCGAACGCAGCTCTTACAGCCGCCCAAGCCCGCGCGGAGGCAGCGGAAAACCAGCTCACGCAATCACAAGCCCAGCTCGCACAATTACGAGCCCAGCTAAGCGCTCAGGGCCTCGATACAGCTACCTCGGACGCGATTGATAATACCATTCAAATTCCGCGTATAGATAATTACAGGGTTCCCAAGCTTCCCCCGTTTTCACTAGTCGATCCAGCATTGTGGTTCATCCAGGCCGAAGTTTCCATGAGAAATTCACGAATTACCGTGGAATCCACCAAAGCCGATACCGTCCTCGCTGCACTAGATGTCGAAGTATTGGATTGCGTTAGAGACATTATTACTTCGGACCCTCCCCCAGCGGATATTTATAAGCAGGTAAAGGCCCGAATTATCGCGACATACGCACCTTAGGACGAAACAAAATTGCGAAAACTTTTATGGGGACAAGTCGGGACCGAAGGAAAACCTTCGTTAATCCTCAGTCGATTGCGCGGTCTCAATAACGGGAAGATAGATGATAGCGT
The DNA here is from genome assembly GCA_035220575.1 of Temnothorax rugatulus. Classification (NCBI taxonomy): domain Eukaryota; kingdom Metazoa; phylum Arthropoda; class Insecta; order Hymenoptera; family Formicidae; genus Temnothorax; species Temnothorax rugatulus. The sequence continues at coordinate 85,417 of JASTWL010000583.1, forward strand.
AATAAAATCAATTTTCCTGGATCAACTACCACGCGAACACCGCGCGGTTCTTGTGGCCACGGGAGCTACCGACTTCAACCGACTAGCCGAGGCCACCGACCGAATGGCTGAGAGCGCTGTCGAAGGCGAATACGCTTCCGCCGTGACCAAGGCAAACACACCCCCTCCTGCAAAGACCGAGATGCAACAACTTATTGCCGATATGATGGCTGCGTTTAAAAATGAAGTCGAAAAGTTCGGAAAGGCACGAAATTCGCGTTCGCGATCCAGTTCCCGCAGGCGCAGAACCTCAACCTCGCCAAGTAAGGCGATTACACCCGCGCTCTGTCCGGCACATACCAACTACCCTGATAATCCGACTTCGTGCCGAAAGTGGTGCTCAAAATATGAGACTTGGAAAGAGCAAAAAAACTAAGCCAGCCTCCCCGTTTGGAGACGGTCGGCAAGGGCCCTCAAATTTCTAACCGTCTCCACGTTCGCGATCGTGCCAGCGGCCAAATGTTCCTCGTCGACACAGGCGCGGATATTTCCCTCGTACCCGCCATCGACCGGGTCAAAGGAAAGCCCTCGAAATTAAAGCTCTTTGCAGCAAACGATACACCTATCGACACGTTCGGGGAATCGCTTCGTGAACTCAACCTCGGTTTGAGACGACCTATTCGATGGAACTTTTGTATCGCCGCAGTTCCGTATCCTATCATCGGCGCCGATCTACTGTCGCACTATGGGTTACTGGTAGACTTAAAACGACGACGTCCCGTAGATACTACTACCAAATTATATACTCTCGCGATTAAAAAACCGGCTCCAGTGCATTCGATTCACACGGTTAAGTCCTCTTCGGAGTTTACTAAAATACTCGCGGACTTTCCACAAATAACAGGAGCCCTCCCCCTCGACCCGCCGTCCAATTGTGACGTGTTTCATCATATTATCACCACCGGCCCTCCAGTCGCTCAGCGCGCCAGGCGCCTTCCTCCTGATAAACTCAAGGCCGCAAAGGCCGAGATCAGGGCTTTAGTCGAAGCAGGCATTTGTCGCCCCTCTAGCAGTCCATGGGCCAGTCCCATTCATTTAGTCCGTAAAAAAGACGGCACCTGGCGGGTGTGCGGCGATTACCGCGGTGTAAATGCAATCACGCGACCAGATAGATACCCCACCTCCCACCTGCATGACTGCTCCGTCAATCTACACGGTAAAACAATTTTTTCATCCCTCGACTTACATAAAGCCTATAATCAAATTCCAATGGCCCCCGAGGACATTGAGAAAACAGCTATCATAACCCCTTACGGGTTATTCGAATACTTATTTATGACCTTTGGCCTTCGTAATGCCGGTCAATCCTTTCAACGTTATATAAATCGAGCGTTAGGCGATCTAGATTTTGTTTTCATTTATATGGATGATATCCTAATCGCTTCCTCTTCCCCAGAGGAGCATGCTAAGCATTTACGCATTGTATTTCAGAGGCTTAAAGAGTTTCACTTCCGCCTCAATGTTGAAAAGTGCGTGTTCGGCGTACATGAATTAAAGTTTCTCGGGTATATAATAAATGGTAAAGGAATCAGCCCCATTCCAGAAAAAGTTGAGGCGATTACCAAATTTCCTAAACCCAAAACCATCGCCGACCTACGCCGTTTCCTCGGCATGATAAATTTTTACCGTCGCAACATTCCTCGCGCGGCAGAAGCACAAGCACCACTAAATTCATTATTAGTCGATTCGCGTAAAAACGATAAACGTGTAATCGTATGGTCCGACGAATTAACCGAAGCGTTTGAGAAGACCAAAAACGGCCTCGCTAACGCTGCAATGTTGGTGCACCCCCATATTGGCGCGGAACTCCGCATCGTCGCGGATGCCTCCGATTTCGTCATGGGGGCAGTTCTTGAACAGAAAAAACGGGATACTTGGGAGCCCCTAGCATTTTTTTCGCATAAATTTTCCCCTGCGCAAACGCGGTATAGCGCTTACGACCGCAAACTCACGGCAATTTTTGAATCCGTTAAATACTTTCGTTATTTCGTAGAAGGTCGCGAATTCAAAATTATAACTGATCATAAACCGCTCGTGTATGCGTTTATGCAACGATCTGACAAGGCGTCTCCGCGACAACTACCAATTGTCATAAATCGCTCAGTTCACAACACAGATCGAACATATCGCTGGTTTACAAAATGTTGTCGCGGATTCGCTTTCGCGGATCGAGTCCCTACGTTTACCCGTAGAATTTAGTCTTATTGAGCTCGCCGAATCTTCAGAAGAGCGACGAGCAACTCAAGCTGATCTGTGGCACCCCTGATCATCCGTTAAAATTAAAAAAGATTCAGTGGGGCCCGGACCATTCAACCGTATTTTGCGAGATCTCAGGCGAGGCTATTCGGCCATATATTCCCGACAGTCTCCGCGCTAGGGTATTTCAAATGTTTCACAATCCAGCCCACCCCAGCGGCAAAATTACGGATCGCACTATCCGACAGCGTTATGTCTGGCCTGACATGCACCGCGATATCGCTAAATAGTGTAAAAATTGTATCGAATGTCAGCAAGCGAAAATCTCTCGTCACGTAAAACTAATTCCTGAGCACTTCGTTGCTCCCGACGGGCGATTCGATCAAGTGCATATTGACATTATCGGCCCACTGCCTCCTTCTGAGGGTTACTCTTATTGTCTCACTATGATCGACAGATTTTCGCGTTGGGCCGAGGCAATCCCCCTTAAAGATATCTCCGCGCAAACTGTGGCAAGAGCTTTTTACGACGTGTGGATTTCCCGCTACGGAACCCCCCGATTATTAACTACGGATCAGGGAGCCCAATTTGAATCCCGCCTGTTCGAGGCGTTACTCTCATTAATCGGTTGCGAACGAATTCGCACAACCGCTTACCACCCGGAGTCAAACGGCATGATTGAACGTTGGCACCGGGTGCTTAAAGCTGCAATCATGTGCCATGCCGATGCGTGCTGGACGCGTACCTTGTCTACCGTTCTATTAGGACTTCGGTCGCACGTCCGCGCTGACACTAATGCGTCACCCGCCGAATTCATGTTCGGGACAACTTTACGGCTTCCCGGGGAATTCTTTCTCCCCGATGATTATACGCCAAATCCTAATTATTTTCTTGAAGAGTTTCGCGAATATATGCGCCAGGTCCGGCCGGTTCCCGTCGCGCACAAACATAAAAAACGCGCCTTTTACTTTAAAGATTTATATAATTGTACTCATGTGTTTTTACGCAATATGGCTAAAAGGGCGTTAAAGCGCCCGTACACCGGTCCGCACAAAATAGTACAACGCATCTCGGAACGCGTATTTAATATTGACATCAACGGAAACACTAAAAGCGTGTCCGTCGATTTATTAAAACCGGCATATTTCGTTCCTGACGACCCTCCTACGGCCCCCGAAAATGTAAATCTAAACCCACCCGTACTTAAGACTTACTCGCGTAAGACCGTCACGTTTGCGCCGTCCACTAAACCAAAGTGATATAATTGTAAGACCGAATATATAAGTGATACTATTGTAATATTATTAGATATAAGTTAGCCACGTCCAAACGCATAATATATTATAAGTTAAGGTATCGTCAACCTCGTGCAATAGCACATAGCTAAACGCGTAAGCACATTCGTTAAGTGCAATATTATTTTATGAAAGAAAAGACAAAAGATTATGTCGCTAACACTCGGGGGGGAGTGTGTAGGGAGCAGCATCTCTGCCTCCCTGTTCGCTATTGGTTGGCGCTCTCGCCAACGTGAGAGTTACGAGGTTGGCAGAAGTGTGTTCAGAAACCGTTAGACTGATACGAAGACTCGTGGCTATTGCGTGGCTCACAATAAAGTATTATTCTGCTATTAGTATTGAGTGTGTAATCATTCCTCGATTCCTCTCGCCATTACATCGGTAGTAGGCCGATACGCGGAGGTACCATAATCCTCCCGCGATACCAGATTCCTACACATTTTCGGCCCAAGGTTGAGATCTTGTTTGTCCCGGGGCCTCCTCAACACAGCGTCAGTAGGGACCCCCGGGGGAGTTTTAGCGGGTGCAACTCCCGCATAACCGCCCTCCTCTCCCCGGAGGAGGGGGTATCCAGTGATTTCTCCCCCGTCAACAAAAAAAAAAAAAGACCAATATTTCCAAATTTCCGGAAGTTAGAACCACACCATTTACAAGATGTACACACACACACACACACACACACATGCATAAAAAGCAACGTATATATTGATATATATTTATGTTGTCAGAATGACGGACAGAAGAATCATTGCATACAGGCTGTATATTAATATTACCTGCCAGCACTGCAAATCTGCATGTTACGTGAACTATATAGATTTTCAGTATTGGCAGTGACATATTGAAATGCAGTTACAGACTCTTGCATACAGGATGCGGTAACACTTGACCTGTGTACAGGAGTCATAAAAGCTGCCATAATCTTTAAACAATATATGAATCATACATAAGATATCAATAAGTATCTTCCCAATAATTCCCAATAATTGTATATAATTATTACATTAGACATGTATAAAATATTTTTCCTTATAAAATAAGAGAATAAATATAATTTTACAAATAATATACATAAATCTTGTAACATATTTAAGAACATAAATACATATTTATGTCTTTATGTTCTTAAATATGTTACAAGATTTATTTTGGTCGTAGTTAACTTATATTAATATAAGTTTACTATCATATAATATAAAACATATTATTATATCATACATATTAATGACGTACAGAAATGAATAATATTAAAGACACATAATATTACATTGTAATAATAGTATATATATATATCATACTAGTCATACTTCATACTATTATATAAAACCCGACTGTTTGTCTGTCCGTCCGTCCGTCTGTCCGCGAACTACTCATTCGTTAGTGGACCGAATTTTTATCAAGGGTACATGAAATAGGGGTAGAATTTCCCGGGGAGTGCCATAAAGTGTATAGTTTTTTGCTACCGATTTTCTGGAAACCGATTTTTATTATTTTTTTAATTTTTTGGGAAATAATCGACCGAATCTCAAAGAATTATATATGTGGAATTTTCGGGGGAGTTCTGTAAAGTGTATGAATTTTCTGGGGAGTTCTGTAAAGTGTATAATTTTTCGCTACCGATTTTTTGGAAACCGATTTTTTTAATTTTTTTAATTTTTCGGGAAATAACCGAATTCGGGTAATAATCGACTGTGGCGGTCAGACGGCCGCCACGAGCGTACGAGCGGTCAGCCGTCCGCCACGAGCGTACGACCGTACGTACGCTGCACGGATAGTACAATGACGCGCGGCAGCTCGCGGCGAAGGCGCGCGGAACGGGTAGTAGCAACGCGCGGCACAATATCGATCGGCGGGATGGATCGGCGCGCGCCCGCTACGCGGCGCATCGCCGGCCGATTCACCCGTAAGAAAAGTTCGACACCGATCCCTATAACTAGGGCAGCTCAGCGAGGTTTCTCCAGCGATCTTCGAGAACGCCAGACAGGGCGTGCTGATAGGCCCCTGTCATAATACTCTTTTGAACGGAGCGTGCTCTTAGTGGCCTTCGTACTATACCTGCTTGGCAGGGCATTAACTCTCTTCGGTAAGAGTCGACAGACACCCTGCCGCGGAAGAGTTTCCGGGGTCGTAACGACCCAGCCCGACGGGCAACACCGTATCCGGTGGAGACCAAGGCGCTGCCTTCTCCTAGTATATATATATATGTCTTACAAATAATTGCCCTTGCAAATTTAAAAAATGCATTTTCTGCTGTGAAATTAGAATTTGCGTGTTATTTGCGAGTGGCCTTCACTTGCACACAGTACAATTGGACACGGTGCAAACGGACACGGTGCAAATAGACACGATATTTTGCCCACGGTTCAATTGGACACGGTTCAATTAGACACCGTTCAATTGGACACCGTTCAGTTGCACACCGAAAGATGCGCACCGTTCAGTTGCACACCGTGTTATTGCACACCGAAAGATGCGCACCGTTCAGTTGCACACTGTTCAGTTGCACACTGAAAGATGGGCACCGTTCAGTTGCACACCGTGTTATTGCACACCGAAAGATGCGCACCGTTTAGTTGCACACCGAAAGATGCACACTGAAAGATGTACACTGTTCAGTTGCACACCGAAAGATGCGCACCGTTCAGTTGCACACCGTTCAGTTACGCACAAATTATTGTACTATACATGTACTATACACATATGTTTTATATATACACATGTATTATACACATGCGTATAAACAGTACGCAATTAGGAGGGGGAGGGGCTCCGCCTGCGGCAAAGCCCCTTCCCCCGCATAATTAAACTAAAGAAACTCCCAGCGTGAGACCTAACTGCTTGAATCGAGATGCTTGAAACAAGCAAGTAAACAGAACACATCTTTTCGTGACAATAATTTGTGCGTAACTGAACGGTGTGCAACTGAACGGTGCGCATCTTTCGGTGTGCAACTGAACAGTGTGCATCTTTCGGTGTGCATCTTTCGGTGTGCAACTAAACGGTGCGCATCTTTCGGTGTGCAATAACATGGTGTGCAACTGAACGGTGCGCATCTTTCAGTGTGCAACTGAACAATGTGCAACTGAACGGTGCGCATCTTTCGGTGTGCAACTGAACAGTGTGCATCTTTCGGTGTGCAACTAAACGGTGCGCATCTTTCGGTGTGCAATAACACGGTGTGCAACTGAACGGTGCGCATCTTTCGGTGTGCAACTGAACAGTGTGCATCTTTCGGTGTGCAACTAAACGGTGCGCATCTTTCGGTGTGCAATAACACGGTGTGCAACTGAACGGTGCGCATCTTTCGGTGTGCAACTGAACGGTGTCCAATTGAACGGTGTCTAATTGAACCGTGTCCAATTGAACCGTGGGCAAAATATCGTGTCTATTTGCACCGTGTCCGTTTGCACCGTGTCCAATTGTACTGTGTACAAGTGCACCGGTCCCGTTATTTGCGTATATTAAATATAATGTATAATTTATTATTATTAAAAGTGGTCTTCCACACTACCCATGACGTGCCACTAATAAAGCGCGTTATGTTTTTTTACGTGGACCTTCGACTGTAGTCCTATCATACCACATTTTAATATATTGAAAATTTTAGTTGGTATGCTTAAGAAGATATGATGTCCAATACACAAGGTGTATCCGACAGTTTTTTTACACATGTATTTTTCATAGACGTGATGTCCGACACACAGGGTGTGTCCGACAGTTTTTTACACATGTATTTTTTATAGATTTGATGTCCAACACGCCCAATAAATATAAATGTAGCACTTACATAGTATAGATGTAATTGCTATAAACTGTTTAATAGGTAGTGTTGGACAGATTTTTAAAACATCTATTATTTATAGATGTAGTGAATATCATCTCTGTAATAATGTATATAATAATGCCTATAAAATAAATTTTATTTTAAGGCATTGTGTTATATTCTATCATACAGTAGACGAGCAGGGACTAGTAATTTCATTTTCATCTGCAGCATATAATGTTAAATTACTTTTTCGTTTTCTGGGATTTGCAGCATATAATTTGTCCGCTGACATTAAAGATAAATGTTCTTTAGTAATTGTTATGTCTGCAGCAGTTTCCTTTCTCGCTTTCAATGCTGATTTAACAACACAAGAAGCATTGACATTAGCAGACGAAAGTTTATTTCGTTTTTTTGTTTTTAAATCTGGCAAAATTAAAAAAACTCTTTTTGCCTCAGCATTTGAATTTGGCATCGATCTAACTGCATTTAAAAGAGACTTCAAATTGGGATACTGATGAGAACATTGAAAAATTTGTTTCCACATATCATCAAAATTTAGTCTTGCAAGATTATCTTTTTCTATTTCTGTAATATCTTGATATAAAGCAAACCATTCTTTCTTCAAACCATTGTCATCAAATTCACTAATAGTTTGAGCAACAGAAGAGACATTATTAAACAAAGTTTCTCTGTTAACATCACGTAAAGCTGTTTCCGATTCGAAAGCTTTTAATTCTGATAAAAATTTGTCGTTAATTGGCAATATTTTGCAAATATCTTGGGCAGTAGTTATGTAAAATTTTAAACAATTTTCCCGAACATTTACAACAATTTAATTGCAACAGTAATTATGTGTGTGTGTGTCTCCTTTAGTAGCATATCAAGTAATAAAATTTTCAATATATTAAAATGTGGTATGATAGGGCTACAGGCGAAGGTCCACGTAAAAAAACCTAACACGCTTTATTAGTGGCACGTCATGGGTAGTGTGGAAGACCACTTTTAATAATAATAAATTATACATTATATTTAATATACGCAAATAACACGCAAATTCTAATTTCACAGCAGAAAATGCATTTTTTAAATTTGCAAGGGCAATTATTTGTAAGACATATATATATATATATATATATATATATATATATATATATATATATATACTATTATTACAATGTAATTTATGTGTCTTTAATATTATTCATTTCTGTACGTCATTAATATGTATGATATAATAATATGTTTTATATTATATAGTAAACTTATATTAATATAAGTTATGTTTCGTACAAGCTCACTCCTGAGCCTGAGCCTGAGCTCTTGAAAAAGATGAGGAAAGATCCAATGAATCAGTATTATTCCTTTTTTTTGTAGAGAGAGATCATGTATTCCAGTGAGTTTAAAACAAACAAGTAGTTATTTAGAATAAGTCAGCAAATATCGATAATTTACAATAATTGATTATATACATTAAGAAAAGCTGTTCAAAATATAAGAGAAAAAGAAATTGATTAATAATCAATAATCCTTTCTTTGAGAACAATATATGAAATAAGTAATATTTCATTCGAATAAATCTATGTCCAAGACTAAAGTTAATCAGAAAAGTGTGGACGAAGTTGAGGTCTTAATTCAACTCGTATAATCTGGTATTAGTCAAGTTTCCCCGAAGTAAATTAGACAAGAAAGGATCATTAAAGTGCATTAAACACACAATGAGAATAAATATCGTTAGATATATGAATATAAGTAACATTGAAACAATGTGTCAATTAATCTTGTGATTTTCTTCAAATCTAAGAAGTATTTGTTCGAGCAAATTCCCTTGATTCAAGTATAATGTCGTGTTTACCGAGGTAACACGCCAGAGAATACGCAGCATGAATTCTTTCGAATAAACAAAGTAAATGAGAATGTATTCTTTAATATGATTGACACATCTATTCAATAAAGCATGAATGATATTTCACATCCTAAATCATATATATATATGTACGAACAGTCGTTCTTTCGCAACGCGGAAACGCAATAACTTCAACGTATTTGTATTATAACATTAGTTTGACATCGTATTTATCCCGTGACGCTGTCGACGGGATCAACGTGCTTTTGATAGATTGATTCTACACAACTCGCAAAATAATCTTAATTATAAATATTTACAGAACCAGAGAGCTTTGAATAACAATTCTAAAGGTATTACAACCAAAGCAAGCTTTGTACTATTTCTCAAACAAGAAAGAATATAATCTTCTTTGCGCGCCATCGAATATTCAGAAACAGATGTAAGTGTCCCGATATAAACCGACTGTTTATATCTAAGAAACGTTAAACGAATGTTTAACGTCACCAAATCATGAATATAAAGAGTTTACCTTAATTTTGGTATGAATATCGGGTGATCAGGCCGATAAGATGGTTTTACTATAAACCACAATCCTTTTCAGAAGCTTCCTGAGCCCACGTGATATTTCCAGAAGGCATCATCAAAGACGAGCCTCCTTCTTAGTGCGTCTCTCTGGTAGAATAATGGCTCCCTCTCAATAGCAGCGTTGTCACTTTAGGACAACGTTTCTTCCGAACGATTATTCGGTCTCCAAGCATTTATCGGACTGAATAGCCGATATGACGCACTAACACTGAATGCGCGAACATAAATGTCTTTTTATAATGTTACTATCTCGTAAAGATTATAATACAACACAACTGTTCTTCGAACAAGATACTCGACGCGTTGCAATAACGACGACCGCAAACACAACGTAATACGTCTCGAGAAGGTTCTCGATGAACGACTGTTTTCGACCGAAAACTGAGATACATCCTACTCAACGGTTCGACAACGAATGAATATCCGTTGCGTTCTCGACCCGTCGAGTCTTGCACGGACATGCGCAGAGCCACACCTTTGCCGCGTGACTCTCTCCCGGAACGCACCGCGCTCAGCGCCTCGTGCGCCTGAATGCGCTTCCATTTTGGAGGTAGTAACGCGCTCACTACCGCCATCTGTGGCGGCTTTACAATTCACAGCCGGAGCCTCAACCTCCCACAGATGTCGTTTTTTACATGATCTCTCTCTCGCTCTTTTCGTCCATGCTTAAACTTTTAACAAGTTAACTACGACCAAAATAAATCTTGTAACATATTTAAGAACATAAAGACATAAATGTGTATTTATGTTCTTAAATATGTTACAAGATTTATGTATATTATTTGTAAAATTATATTTATTCTCTTATTTTATAAGGAAAAATATTTTATACATGTCTAATGTAATAATTATATACAATTATTGGAAATTATTGGGAAGATACTTATATTAAACATATGAAGAAATTAGAAAAGTATTATTTTAATATATATCTGAGATACATTTAGCGACTGACGAGAGTTATTGAAAAATACATCCGTAAAATCTAGCATTTAAAAGAGCATTACGGAAGCAACGTAACAGAAACGCGGAATGCGTCGCGCGTCGCCTCGTGGCTGCCTTGGTGGAAAGGAGATATGGCTGCTCGTCTCTAAGACCCGAGCAGAGCCGAGCGCGGAGCGCACACGGACACGGCGCGCGCTTGTAGCGATGGCGTTCCCCCACTCCAAGAGCACCGTGGGTGCTAGAGGGCTAGATCTTGCACCACTGCTCTCTACACGCTCGCTACACGCTACACTTCCCCTTGTTAGCTCGCAAGGGCCTCAGATTGGCCCGTCTTTGAGTTCTCCAATTGGCTGCCGCGGGCCGGCAGCGCTGTCGATCGGGTAAGTTCGGGGGTAGATCCGAAGTTATCGGGGGACCGTGGAAGTTTAACTGATCTATTACGATTAATCAATTACGCGATTTCCTAAATGTCCATAAATTGTTTCGTACAATATTTATACAAACAATGTAATATTTTTTAAGATTAAAATCTAAAGCTAAATTGATCGAATTTTGTAAGTGCGCACATCAAAATAGTGATATTAATCATTTCGACGTTGAATCAACCTTGAATCGACACAACATTTTCTGACATGGAGTGATCGATATTGTAAGAATATCGACTTTCTTATCGACTCAACCAGCTGTCAACCATATCGACGTTGAATCAACCTTGAATCAAGGTTACATTTCTGACTGGGAACCCAAATAGCAAGAAAAAAGAATTCTTTTTTAATTATCGATTTATGAAATTAATTGTTTTTCCGTATTTATTCTCTGTTCTAAAATGATTCTTAAGAGTTCAAAGGAAAATCATTTTTATGTCACCAATTCTGAGTCTTTCTTCAAATATAAAAAAAGTTCTTTTCATAAGAATTCGCAATAAATTCAAAATTATGCTTTGATACTATTCCAATATTTTGCATTGTGCCATCTCTGCACTGTATGATATCTCGGAGGTATCACGAAAAATATTAGAGCCAAGTATCAGGTTCGCCTTTTATCCTAGTGCGTAAGGATTTTTGCTTACGAGAAGATACTGGCGCATGTAGCCGCGTCGCGGCAGCGCATGTTACTAGCGCTCGCCCGAGCGAAAATTTTCTAAATTCCCTCGCGGCGAGTTGTTTTCGCGCCGCGGTCGTTACCTCTGGCGCCGCCCGAGTGAAAATTTTCTAAGTTCCCTCGCGGCGTGGCTTTTGTCGGGATGAATCAATACGGCGTCCAAGTCCTTTCGGATTGTTTTATTGGCTACGAATAAACTTGAGTTGATCTTTATAAAATATAAGAGCTAACTATTAATCGGCCATATATTCGAATGCAAATGTTGCAGAGATGTCTTTTTCAAAGATATAATGTGATATCGAGTAATGATGTCCTGCAGATATTCTGTGAATATCTGAAAATAAGATATCTCAGATTTGACTTAAAATTGTAGGCATAAAGATATCTGGCTATATCTCAGATATATTTTGCTGTGTGGGTAAGTATCAAAGATTAATTATTAACGTCTTGACGATCAATCAGACCAAAACCAATGGTCGAATCGTCACGATGATTATTTGCCAATTGCAGTCGATGAAATAAACGTCTAATGTTTATTATATCGTTGGCGAATTACAAATGTACTTTCGGGTTACTTATCATGTCTTATAATTATCTCTTCCCTAAATAAACATTTTAAAACATAGTAAAATAACACTAACAATTTACATATAAAACATGTATATAAACAATTCACATATAAAACATGTGTATAAAACATGTGATTCATTGTTAAAAATGGCTAGGTTCATTGTGTATACACCCCTCCCAGTCAGAAATGACCCGTCTTTCGACGTCGAAAGACGGGTCATTTCTGGCTGGGCTGTACACAATGAACCATTTGACATTGTTTAAAAAAAATCGAAATTGTGGCTAAACTTTAAAAATAACTTATAAGTCATCTTATACAGTATGTAGCCAACTAAATTCGTGAACTGTATGCAAAAACACAGATCTTCAACTCAATAATAGAGAGAGATATAAACCTCTGAAATTTACATGGTTCATTGTTGGATTACCTACCCTACTTGCCATATTTTTTTCTTTTGTTTATATTTATACCTTTTTTATTTTTAATTATTTTATTAACACTTTATTTGTTAAAAATAAAAACACTAAACATTGTTTCCCGGGAAAAAATCTCTTATAATGTCTTATATGTTCATATAAGAAGCGATCTTATATGCTCATATATGAATTTTGGCCTGATAAGAGCTTATATAGTCATATATGATTATATAAGATTATGTATAAGGACATATATAATATTTAAATAAGTTTCAAAAAATTGTTATTTTCAAATGTTATTTTTAAGTGTGCCACTTTATTATAAGAGTGGATTCCACGATACAACTGATACAAAAATTGTGCCGCTCCATAGCGCGAGACAGTGTCTTTTGATACCGTTTGTTAAAAATATCACGAGATGAGAGATGTCGAAGAGGAGTGGAGGGAGGTCGAGCGAGCGTTACGTGAAGTATTCGAGTGACCGGCGCGACCGGCTCGTTGGCATGGAAATAACAACATTAATTTTGACAAGCTGCATAACGTAACGATCATTACTATCGGACACGAAAAGTCTCTTCGCCACACGTTCACATCTTGAGAATCCAGACAACGGAGACGACGTACGAGCTCGGAATCGTGTACTCCCTGCGAGGGACTCGGCAAACATTCGCAGAAAATACCGGAGCTCGACGACAGTAGCGACGGGACGACATTCTCGGATAATTTCGGACACCACCAGATTTTCCATCTGCCATCCTGGAGCAGACGCCGCATTAATATTTTCTAAAAAACCGGTAAGAGTAATTCAGGAGTACTTCTGGCTGGGTATTTATTCGTTCTATAACTGATATATGTTTCTCAATTCATCCTTTTGGCTCTGGTTAGAATTCTAGCCAAAGGATCAGTTATATGAACAAGCCAGAAGTTCTTCCTCGGCGATTACTCGGCTTACAACCGATAAATAATCGTCGTGTAATAAGCCCGGCTTCGATTGTGAACGCCGTTCCTCTCCGTATGAGAGCTGAGACCAGATCTTTGAAACTTCCTAATATTTGAAGATCTACGGTCTATTCAAAACACTCAGAAACACAATCTTTTATTCTTAAGAAATTAACAACCTGTATATCTATGAGTTATTTTCCGTGATCAAGCCTTTATATTCGAGTCTTTATAATTAAATAACTAAAATAAACTGATTAAATTTCTTAATAAACTATCATTTTCTCTGTACTGTACAGAATTATAAAAACCCACCCAGGTAGCAAGCACTCGTCATTTTGACGTCAATTGACGTCAAAAGCCCGTCATTTTGACGTCAATTGACGTCAAAATGACGAGTGTTTGCTACCTGGGCAAGTAGCAAAGTGACGTCAGAAGACGACATAATGACGTCTATTTTTAGTCATTTCTATGACGTCGGCGACTAATAATGGACGTTTTATAAGACGTCATTTCTTAGACCATCTAAAGACGTCATTTTAAAGACGTCTTAAAGGGTCCAAATAAGGTCTTTTTGTAATATAACTATTTTTACTTCTTAATATTGTATAATAAAGTAATAATAAAATAAAAACCACAAAATTAACTACAATATGTTTGTTTTGCAACTTTATGATTGAAGTGGCGAATTTATGGTATAAGTGGATGTAGTTGCGTGTGATTATAGTTTTATAATAACTATTTCATGCAGTGTTATAACTATCAAGAAGATTATCATTACAAGACTTTTGAACACGTTAAAGATGTACCTGTTATAGACAAGTACAGTTAATAAGGAAGCATCAGGGTGAGAAGATCGTCACTGTCCACTGGATCATCGAAGTCAAGCGACACGGGCACGGTACTGTACTAGGATGGGTGACCGCCTTGAGAGCATGTAACGAAACAGTTAAAGAAGCTTTTTTTTTTTTTTTTTTTTTAGATAAAGAAAAAGAACGTTTTTAAATAAACGTTTATTAAGTAGACATTTTAACATTATAATTTCATAAAAAAAACATTTCTAGAAACCGGTATGTCATACAATGGACCTATTTTTGCCGTCAATAAGACGTCAGAAAATGACGTCAATTGTCTGTGACATTAGACCGTCATTTTAACGTCATTATGCCGTCAGTTAGTGACGTCAGGAATGGTCAGTAACTGACCAAAATTTGACGTCAAAATGACTTATGTTTGCTACCTGGGTACAGTTAATATAAGGAAGCACCACGGTCAGAAGGTCACTGTCCACTGGATCATCGAAGTCAAGCAACACGGGCGCGGTACTAGGATGGGTGATCGCCTTGAGAGAGCGGGGCTATACGCACACGATATGTAAAGAAACAGTTAAAAAAGTGTTTTTTTTCCTAGATAAAGAAAAAGAACGTTTTTTTATAAACGTTTATCAAGTGGACATTTTAACATTTTAATTTCATAAAAAACATTGTAGATTAAAAAGTTGTCGTCTATTTGACATTTTATGGTCAGTCTTGTGACCAAACTGCCATTCCAAGATGACGTCCAAATGTTCAAAATCTGACGTACTTTTATTTCGTCCCAGCGACGTCATTAATTACGTATTAGTAACGTCAATATATGACGTCACGGAGATCAGACAAAAGTACGTCATTTTTACGGCACTTTGACGTCATTTCATAACGTCGCAATCGTCAGAACATGACCAAAAAATGACGTTAAATAGACGTCACCTTGCTACCTAGGAAAAAATAGAATTATATTATCTGTCTTTCTTGAACGATTTTAATACAAATAAAACGAATTTGAACATAACTATTTATAAAAGATTTTCTGAGTCACTCCTTCTGAGTCTTGCTGTGTTCGTTCATTCAAACAGATACAACGGAATCAAGTCTTAGAGAAGGCTGTTCCTAAGTGCTGGTCTACAACCTTGCTTTAAGGGTATTTAAGCTCTAAGCCGTAAGCATTAAGTGACGTCATTTCCGTCTCGAAGACATTCCCGCGCAGTATTTAAGCTTTAGCCGTTGGATCTAAGCGAATTGCGCAAAACTCAATTCTTACGACCTAGAGCATAAAGATTAAAGCCGACATATAGCGAAGAGGACGTTTTTTCGTGTCGGAGAAAATACTGTAAGATTTTTTAATTCAATATAACGACAGTCCTTTTATTTTATAAATGTACATATAGTCCGGGAACATTCCCTCGTTAAATTACCGCAGGCCTTCGACCGATCTGTCTCTCTATATAATTGGCACGCACCTCTGTTTCTCTCTCTCCGAATTACTTTTCCTACTTTTCGCTTGGCGACTCGATTCTATCTGCCGCCCGTCTGTGCCTTCCTTCCGAATGCGCGAAGGCTTTCCCCTACTCCATTTAACCTTCCGGGCTTCCCGCTTATTTATTTTTGTGTTAACGCGATCCAACCGACTCATGCCTATCTCTACTTGAAAGCCATATACTTATCTCTATTCGAAAATCTTATAATACGTCGTTCGTGGATATAACCTTGCTCACCGATATAATTTCCGATATCTTGTTAAATAAGTTAATAAGTGAGTGGCGTAGTGATAATCGGCAATGGATGACATAGAGGAAACAAGTAATGATGAAATCCTCATTACTTTGGTAAGAGAGAACCCGGTGTTGTATGACAAAAAACATCGGGATTATAAAAACCAGGAGGTGAAGAAAGACGCTTGGAATATAATACAAGAGGCGTCTGGAATATTATTATCAGGTAATTAATGTTTATTGACGTGCTTAAAAGTACGGTTTGTAATTTATCCATCCTAATCTCTTTATACAGTTGAACAATTAGAGAGTAGATGGAATCAGCTGCGAAATCAACTTGGAAAAAAGTTGAGAGAAAGGAAAACCAAACCAGCCAGCGGATCAGGCGGAGGACCAGCAGCGAAAAAAGTGGAGTGGCATCTCATGGGAGATATGTCATTTCTGATCTCATATATTGCTCACCGAAAGTGAGTCCAAGCATTTTATTAAAGAAAATTCTCACATTCATATCTTATTGAGGTAATAAACTTATACATGTATTTATTACAGAGGCCATAGTTCTATGGGGAATTTACGTTCTGCTACACCACCCATGTCACCCAGGGCTTCTTCTCCTGTATCACTGCCACCAGTGCCGTCCAACCACCAAGGAGTGTCTCCAACCACCGAAGAGTGCATTGATTTAGTTTTGAACATTGATGATATACCTATTGATATTGACGATAGTAGCAGCACAGCATGTGAGAGTGCTGCATGTGAAGACAGTACGAATTCGCAAAAGATTAAGTCAAAAATTTTTAGTGTAAAAAGGAAGAAAGTTGTTCCTGACTCAGATAATTTTGCAAAAAAGAAGCAAAAAAATGATGATGCTATGAGTAGTCTCCTGGAGCAGTCAACCTCAGCTTTGAGCAACCTTGCCAAAGTTGTACAGAATTCCATGTCTGAGTCTACTACTCTCAAAGTAGATGAGCAGAAGCATAAAAACCCTTTTGCTGAGACCATTTTTGTTGCATTTGATCAAGTGCCAGTAACACAGCAAATGGATTGTTTAATTGCTATATTGAACTTGATTAAAACTTATCAAAAGTGAACCAAAAGCATGAAGAAACTGTACTGGTTGAACTGATTTATTATTTGTATTAGATCATTTTTGTTGCATTTGATCAAGTGCTAGTAATACAGCAAATGGATTGTTTAATTGCTATATTGAACTTGATTAAAACTTATCAAAAGTGAACCAAAAGCATGAAGAAACTGTACTGGTTGAACTGGTTTATTATTTGTTTCGTCTTATTTTTATTCTTATATCTTTTATTTTTAGTTCCTTGAAAGTTTCTTTTTTTTTCTAAGGCAAGTGCCAAAGCATATTAGTATTGTTATTGAGATAACCAATGTAGCACATTGAAACTGAATGCAACATGTACTAGCTGTGTTGATCAGCTATATATTTTTTTAATGTTAACTCTATTGGATAATTTTTTTTTACAATGTTGGCTGTGTTCAGTAGAATGTAAACTTAATAAGCGATAAGATTTGGTGCAATTTTAAAGTATGCAATGTTTATGGTATGAATGGTATGATATTAAATATGGCATAAGATGGAGATCTCCTATAACAAGAGTTTGGCCATAAGACGATTTTATCAAAGTCCTGCGAGAGAGAATAAATTGTTTCTAGAAATGAATAGCGAATATATGTCTTTTTCTCTCGTAAAACTTCTCTGATAAAATTGCCTATGGCCAAATTCTCTCTCTCTCTCTCTCTCTCTCTCTCTCTCTCTCTCTCTCTCTCTCTCTCTCTCTCAAATGTTGAAATGAAAATTGTTAAGAGAATTGTGAATGACAAGAAAAATGACTTTAGCGTAATTATCGAAGTGAGCCCGGAATTGCGTAAGATGTTGTTATCTTTGGAAAAAGTCTGCCTTGGGTGGAAACAGTGCAAAGTAATTGACCACGCTAATATTGCAAGATGTTTCAAATGTTGCGGATATAACCACTATGCAAAAGAGTGTAAGAGAGAGATCGCATGCGGTAAATGTGGGGGTGCACATAACAGCAGAGATTGCGAATCGACTAACTTAAAATGTACTAATTGTGCACACAAAAATAAGAAACAGAAAAATTTAGAGTTAATTATTGACGATAAGCATAATGCGTTTGACAAGAATTGTCCAATTTATATAAAACTAGCTGAAAATGAGAAGAAAAGAGAAGAAGAAAATATCTAACAATTACAGCAAAATGAATTACTATTGCATTTAAACGCTCAAAGTTTTTTAGCCCATAAAGACGAAATTGAAGAATTAATTATAAGTAAGAAACCGGTAGTTGTTTGTTTAACTGAGGCTCGAATTACAGAAGACATAAATGACTCTGAATTATTAATTGAAAATTATAATCACATTAGAGTAAACTCAGAAAAATAAATTTACTGGCGGTATTCTTGTTTATTTTAGAAACGACTTGCAATTTAAAATCACTAATAATAAAAAACTATTCTTCTAATACGTGGAATTTAACGTTTCAATTCAATTACTAAATGAAATAATTATTTCTGTTGTGTATCATTCACCTAGTGCGAGTGATGCACTTTTTATGGACATTTTGCAAGAAATTACTAATGACTTTGCTGAAAGTGGTCAATTTATTTTACTTGGTGATTTCAATATAGACATTAGTAAAAATAGTTACTATTCAAATAAGCTTCAATCAATTATGGGTGAATTGGGACTTAAGAACTATGTCTCGACGTTTACACGCGTTACAAATAATTCACAAACAATGATTGATTTAGCTTATTCAAACGAATTTTTGAATTGCGACGTTTGGGATTCCCCAAAAATAACTGACCACGATATCCTAAGTATTGAATTGCCAAAAAAGCAACGTAACTTAAATAAGCAAAACTATTTCATTGGCAGAAATTATAAAAAATTTGACAATATTAAGTTTGCAGAAATTTTAACAAAGACGATTAATAAGATAGATAGATCTAAGGACAACAATGTAAATAACATAGCTAATCATGTGATCGAATCAATTGAAGAAGCATTAAACCAAGTAATACCTTTGACTAAGTCTAAAGTAATTAACAAATGGAAAAGCAAAGAATGGTTTGATAACGAAATTAAAGATTTAAAAAATAAGAAAAATAAGATTTATAAAATTGCTAAAGAAACTAAAGAAGACATTTATTGGATTGAGTTTAAGAAAATTAGAAATAAATTAACTAAATTAATTAAACAGAAGAAAAGAGAATATAACGACTCGAATATTGATAAAAATAAAAAAGATAGTAAAAAATTATGGAGGCATTTAAAACAAATTGTGAGTAAAAAACCAAAAAATAGTGTTAGTAAAGTTCAATTTAATGATAAAATCTGTGATAAAGACGAAGATATTGCTGATAGTAGTAGTAGTAAGTGGGAGGTACCACCAAGGTCCCTATCGGCCACTAGATCTAGCTGATCCTCTGTGCCTTCCCACTCGTTTTCTTTGCTAGGTCTCGAGATACAGTCTTGAACCTTGTACCAGGTTTATCAGATCTGTAACCCTAGCACTTTCTAGATCCTGGGGGGTTAAAAACATACTCCCCCAGGTTTTGTATCTTTTACATATAAATGCCGGGCATTGGCATATTATATGTACGTTGTCTTCTTTCTCGTCTCCGCAAAGGCGACATGCCTTTTGCTCCGCAAGCCCGAGACTAAAGAGGTGTGCTCTGAGTAAGGCAGAGTGACCAGTGAGCAGTCCCAACGCCATTCTCAGTTTCTGTTTACTCAGCGCCAGTAGTTCTTTAGCCCTACCTGGTCTGCTGTCTTTCATCAAAGTCCTGGCCTGGCGGCAGGTTTTTAACTTCTCCCACCTGGCCAGGTGTTCCCTTTTCAGGCGACCTTTGATGATTTCTTTGCCTACTGCAAAGGGTATTCCCGTCACCTGGCCAATTGGTGCTTCATTAGCTCCCTTCTTGGCCAGCATGTCTGCGGTTTCGTTCCCGGGTATTCCTTGATGCCCAGGCACCCATACTAACGTGACTTTGTTAGGTCCGCATAGTCTTTCTAATGCTAGCATGCAGTCCCAAACCAATGCTGATTCGGTAGTTGTTTTTGCCAGCGCTTGTATGGCTGCTCTACTATCCGAGCAGATGTTTATCTTCTTTCCCTTCGTATCTTTGTTTAGCAGATATTCCGTGCACTTTAGGATAGCCAATATCTCAGCTGTAAAAACAGTTGAGTGGCTTCCCACAGGAATACTCTCCCTGTGGTTCTCCTTCGGCCCGTAGAATCCTGCCCCGAAGCAATCATTAATGCCTGACCCATCAGTGAACCATAGGTCCACATTGGGATCCCCGACTCCCTTCAGGTCAGACCAGTCTTTTCTAGTTGGTATTCGTGTTTTGAAGTGCTTTACCAACTGGTATTTTTAAGAATTCTATCTTGTTTTAAAGTGAAAGGGTGTTTCTGGAACAGGTCGAGCCTTGTGTGTCCCAATCCTGTATTTCTCCATTCTCCCTGACACCTTAGTCTGTATGCTGTGTTCCTTGCTGAGTTTACCACGGCCAGGTCCAGTGGAGGCACACAGAGTGCAATTTCTAGCGCCTCTGTGGGGTAGTCCTCATAGCCCCTACTGCAGCCCTTAGGTAGCTACCTTGTAGGCTTTTCAGAAGGTTCTTTGCTTCCACTTTCTCTGTTCTGGGCCACCAGATCACAGATGCATAAAGTAGTCTCGGTAACAGTACTGCTTTGTACAACCATAGTGCTATGGGAGCTTTAATGCCCCAAGTCTTTCCCATGGCTCTTCTACACATCCACATGCATGTGTAAAATTTTTTCCTGCTCTCTGCAAGGTGTACTTTCCAGTTAAGTTTGGTATCTATATGTAGTCCCAAGTATTTAACTGAGGTTGTAAAGGGGATTACCTTCCCCCAGAGCTTAAGAGGCTCAATGGGTTCTGGTTTGTATTTCCTAGTGAAGACCATTATATTGGTCTTTGATGGATTAACCATTAATCCCTTGGCCTCACACCATTTTTGGACGATCTTTAAGGCATCCTTCATGCGGTCCCTTAGGGTATCTAAGAAGGATCCTGTGATCACTATAGCTACGTCATCCGCATAGCCACAGGTCAGGAACCCCTTCTTTTGTAGTTTCACCAGAAGATCATTGACTACTAGGCACCACAACAGAGGGGACAGAACCCCACCCTGCGGGCACCCCTTGCTTGGTTTACCAGTGATACTAATATTACTTTGCGTGACTGTTAGGTTCCTCCCCGCCAGCATATCCTCCACCCAGTCTACTAGCGGTTCCGGGACCCCATGTGCAATCATTGCTTCCTTAATGGCCTTGTTCGAGGTGCTATCAAACGCCCCTACGATGTCCAAGAAGGTTCCAATAGCGTATCCTTTCGCCTCCAGCTGCGTCTCTATCTTGCCTATCAGGTGGTGTAGGGCAGTTTCCGTAGACCTGCCCTCCCTGTAGGCATACTGAGCACTGGCTAGAGGGTGGTCCGCTAATGGTCCATCCTTGAGAAACCTATCAATTAGCCTCTCCAAGGTCTTTAATAGAAAAGAGGTCAAACTGATGGGTCTGTAATCCTTGGCTTTAATGTGTCCATTTCTGCCAGGCTTAGGTATGAAGACCACTCTAGTGGCTCTCCATGCTTGCGGGACATGTCTCAGAGCTATGCTTGCCCTAAAGATTTTAGTCAATGGGCCTACCAGCTCTTCGAGTCCCTCCTGTAGGAGCAGAGGGAGTACGCCGTCCGGTCCCGGAGCCTTGTAGGGCTCAAAGGAGCGAACCGCCCACTCCACCGCTTGTGGATAAACCACCTTTGCCGCCAACGCCCAAACCCTGGGCTTATAAACAGCCCTAGGTTGTCGTTGTTTCTCCGTGGCTGAAGAGGACTTTTGAAATCCCGGGAAGTGAACCTCCATGAGATGATTCAAAGTCTCCTCAGTTGTTTCTGTGAATTCTCCATTAGGGAGCTTGAGACAGCTCCACTGTGGGTCACTCTCTTTGCAGAGGATCTTGCAGAGTCTGGATGCTTCTGGAGCACTCTCAATCCCCTCGCAGTAGTTCCTCCACCCCGTTCTTTTGGCGTTGACTATCGCCTTTTTGTAGTCTCGCTGGGCAGCCTTATGCTTTTCCCAGGCTCCCAACGTATTTACATTTTTAGCCCTATTGAAGAGCCTTCTTACCTCGGCCCTGAGCCTCGATAGCTTTGCATTCCACCATGAGGCACCGGCCGAGGCATTTCTTGGCCTCAATGGGCAATTTAGTTCAAAGGATTCCCTGATAGCATCGCTTACGAAGCTCGCTGCGATCTCCAGGTCCTCCTTTGTATGGAATCTGGTCGGCGCATTTTTTAGCCGACTGACTAAGTCGGCTCTAAAGCCCTCCCAGTTTGTTTTCCTGGGGTTTCTCCCCCACTGTTCATCTTTCTGTAAATTCACAAGGTCGAAGCGGATCTGTCTGTGGTCGGACCCTGAAGGTTCATTTGAGACCCTCCATCCCGCCACCAGATCCACCACACCCCTCGTGCACAACGTAATGTCTATCACTTCCTGTCTTCTAGAGTCCAGGAAAGTGGGTTCTGTTCCTCTATTTAGGATTTGTAAGTTAGTGCTCATGATGAAGTCAAGTAGGCTCTCCCCTCTTGGGTTTATGTCGGAGCTTCCCCACACCAAATGGTGTGAGTTCGCATCACAGCCCAAGAGGAGCTCTAGTCCCCTTTCCTTCGCATAAGTTACTAGCTCTATCATGTTTCTTTGGGGGGGTAGTTCCTCCGAATCGTAGGGCATGTAAACAGACCCCACTATCAGGTCCCTGACCCCTCCATCGTCTGTATTGAGTTTCAGCCTTACAGCTACTAAGTCGCCGTCGCTGAATTGTGGTAATAGACAGGCATCCAGACCTTTCGCCACGATACAGGCTCTTGGTCTTTCTGCGTTGTCTGCTTTGAACAATTTACCACAACCTCCAAGGCCCTTAATGTGTCCCTTTACGAGCCACGGCTCTTGGATGAGGAATAAATGCTTTGTGTGCATCACAGCTGCGCACCTGGCTAGAACCGCCGAGGCGCTTTTGCTGTGATGCAAGTTGATTTGAGTGAAGGGGATATTGGAGCCTGCCATTGATTAGGCAGTCCCCGATCTATCCTCCTTCCTTCCTAACTCCCCCCTGCGGTCCCCCCCAGGCAACCTAACTGTCGCCTGGCTGAGTCCACAGAAGGGTTTAAAGTTGAGCGCTTTAAGAGCACTCAACGCTCCCTCCCCAATAAGGGCAGCGAAGTGGGTGCTCGTAGCATCCCTACTTTCGCTACCCCTCGCGACCACCCAGTCCGCGGCTTGGAGACCCTCATTTTGTCTGTCAAGTAGCTCTATCGCTTCCTTGACAGGCATCTTAGGGTCCTCTACATGCACTACCACTCGATGCCGCCTAGGCAGCTCATCGAGCCGCATTGCACGCAGCCGGACCCCGTTAAGATCTATTACCGAAGTTAGGCTTCGAAGCCACCCTTCGGTTTCTACATCGGTGCAGTTAAAAATGACTGCACCGTCCCTATCTGAGGTGCCCTTGAAGGTGGGAGCTTTCGTACCCCTCGCAATGCTCAGGATACTTCCCCTCACCTTTTCCTTCAAGAGAGCAACCTCTTGTTCGTCCAGCTTTCGTTCGGGATACTCCATGGGAACCATGGCCACCCTCACTAGGCCGGATGTTATCTGGGCCAAAGTCCTCTGATCTGGAGCGATCTTAGGCCTTTTGCCCAGCTGTGCAATGCTGGGACTGGGTGTGCTCTGTTCCGATCTGGGACGTTTGACCGTCCCAGCGGAAGCTCGCTCCCCCGTCTCCAGCGCTGCTGCAGAAGCAGAGTTCGGTTCTGAAGCGGGCTTTTCAGCGCCGCTGCTCCCCTCCATCTGCTTCTGTTTTTTGTAGCGGCGACGTGCCGCTCCACTGAATTTTTTCCGGCTTTTACCAGCTTGTGGTTGGGCCTCATTCGGCTCCTTCCCCAAGCTGCCCGGTCTAGCTTCCTCAGGTCGTTCGCCACCTACTAAGGTGGCCACGCCCTGGAGGACCTCCTCATACTCTGAATTCATTTGTTCAACCATTTTTATTCCCACGAGTACCGCGGTCGCGCGATCTCACCCGGGCAGAGCCGCGAATGCCCGGGGCTTGGCTGCCCCCGAAGGGGTTACTCCCGGAGGTCGCCCGGTTTCCAGGAGGCACCGTTAGTGACGCAGCACCCCCTGCGCCACGCAGCCATCAGCACGGTTGCTCACACCTTGGCTTGGGGGGTTCCTTTTGGTCGGGCGCGCCCGGCTACACCCCTGAGCGGGTGATCCCCGTGCGCGCCCTTAAGCCCCCCCACCCGCCCCAGGGCGGCCACCCGCAGCCCCCGAGAACACCGGGTCCGACGAGTGGTCCCGTCGTCCCCGCGCCCCGCGAACCACGCACACCCACCCCGGGGCTTCGGCAAGGTAGGAACCCGTCGGGGGAGAAGATATTGCTGATAACTTTAATAAATTTTTTATTGACAGTATAACCGAAATTAACGATGCAATATTAAACTCTAGTCAAAATAATAATAATAATTGTGATATTTCATTAACTAATACTATAGATAATAATATAGAAGGTTGGCAAAATTTTGACGAAGTTAATTCCAAAGACTTGTTTGAAATTGTAAATAAATTAGAAAACAAAGCGTGTACAGAAGATGGAATTAACGCAGAAATAATTAAAAAAGCATGGCCTTATATTGACGAGCAATTTGTTAAATTAGTAAATGTATCTTTAAGAACGGGCATATTTCCAGCTGAGTGGAAAAACTCAGTAATTACGCCTATCCAGAAGGTACAAAAATACTATAAAAGCTAGCGAATTTAGACCAATAAATGTACTGCCGACATTTGAAAAAGTTCTTGAGACCGTAGTCCATAAGCAATTAATTAAGTATCTTGATAAAATAATATCTTAGTGCCAGAGCAATCTGGTTTTCGTGAAAGCCATTCTTGCGAGACCGCCTTGCAAAGTGTCCTGAATGAATGGAAAATTAGCTGTGATCACAAACAAAAGACTGGAGTAACATTCCTTGATTTTAAAAGAGCGTTCGAGACTATTGACAGAAAGAAATTAATTATTAAACTTAACAAATGTGGGATAAAAAATAATGTACTTAAATGGTTTAAGAGTTATTTAACTGATAGAACTCAGCAAGTCAAATTCAACAATGTCACCTCCTCAAAAAGAAGAACCATATATGGTGTTCCACAAGGCTCAATATTGGGCCCAATCCTTTTTTTGATTTATATTAATGATTTAAAGAAAGTATTAAAATATTGTAAATGTAAAATGTTCGCGGACGACACAATTGTATACTACAGTAGCTCTAACTCTATTGAAATTGAAAACAAAATTAATTATGATCTAAAGAATTCATCAATTTGGTTAAAAAATAATATGATAAGTTTGAATGTTGCAAAAACTAAATTCATTTTGGTAAGAGGTGTGCGTGCCTCTATGACAAGCGAAAAATGCAATATTAAAATTGAAGATAATAATATTGAGAACGTTGATACAATTAAATACCTTGGTATTATGATTGACAAACATTTAAACTTTAGTGAACACGTAAAGTACATAATTAAAAAGGTTTCAAAGAAAGTAAATTTTTTATTTAGAATTGGAGACTCAATGTCGCCACTAACTAGAACTATTATTTACAAAAGTATAATTGCCCCGCATTTTGACTATTGTTCTACAATTTTCTTAGACGTCGGTAAAACTGAACTTAATTTGTTACAAAAAGCGCAAAACCGAGCGATGCGTGCAATTATTAGATGTAGTAAGTTTACACCGATAAATCTAATGTTAGATGCGTTACATTTCTTTAATGTTCGACAAAGAATTGCTTTGAATACACTTATATTTATACATAAAATGAAACTAAAAATAAGTCCGTCGTATCTTGCGGAAGGTTAAAATTTGTGGGCGAGACCCACTCTTACAATACACGACAGCGCAATAATATTTGTATTTCAAAGCGAAATCAAACAAAATCGCAACAAACACTAATGTACAACGGCTTTAAAATTTATAACGACTTACCTAATGATATAAAAACAATTGGAAATGTCAATGCATTTAGAAGAAAAGCGAGCAAATATGTTAAAGAGGTGTATGTGTGAGCAAATTGTACGAAATGTTAATCGAATATTTATTTATTGAACTAATTGATCTGGTCTGGTTGGGTTTTTCTTGGGTTTCCCTAATTCATGCAACAAATGTTGGACCACTTGTAAATTCCCAAGCGACAATTAATAACATGTAAAATGTATATTTTTAAAGTAGCCGCTGAGGCTAAATAAACCACATCTCTCTCTCTCTCTCTCTCTCTTTCTCTTCTCTCTCTCGTAAGTATCGGTTGTGTCACGCTGTATTTTTGCTCCTGCTTTGATTTGATCTGTTTTCTGCCGTGAGTTGCCTCCGGGCCTTTTTGTTGCAGATTTATGCAAAGCTTTTGTTGCTTGCCACGCGCCTTGCTCGCTTTCCTCGGAGATTGCCACCTAATTCCGAGTATTTTCGTGACAAGCTTCATTTCTGATTCTAACCTCGTTCTTGGAATCATCGTGTAATTCTCGGAATTACCCGTGCGGGACGTTGGCCGATGCTGCGCATGCGCTTACCTTGTCGATCTGCTCCTTCTGTGCCTCACTTTCTGCACTGTGCATGAGGCTTTCTGAGTGGCGCCTACGTGATCCGCATGAGCTGCTTTGATTGGTTGATGCGTGACACCTGTGACGATCTTTGGGTGATATCCGTGTTTTCTGGTTGGCTGCCATTCGTTACACCATATTGCATTCCT